>JAJIBD010024775.1:0-80624 GCA_021461705.1 Cryptotis parvus
CTACTAAACTTAAAGGCTATGCCAGTACAAAGCATTATTTGTTTTGTCAACATAAATCAAGTCGCGTTAAATCAGATGTTCTATCGTTGTACCCTTGATCACTTGATCACTTGAATCCCGTTATTCATCGATTTGCTCGAGCGGGCGCCAGTAACATTTCCATTGGACCCTATCACGTGCCAATGTAGCCCAATGGCATCTGGTTGATTCAGAAATATGAAGAGCCTCAAACCGTCCCTTCAGGGTCTTGACAAGGAAGTCTGACCATCTTGTAGGTGGGCCGCCACGTGATCTTTGACATCCTTGGGATCCAGTCCGTAATGGCTCTAGTCCAGCGGTTGTCTCCAAATCGCATTACATGTCCAGCCCATCTGATTTTCGATGCCTTGGCAAACGAGGACAGCGTCCCTGATTCTGGAATAGCCAATGGAGGTCAGAACTCAGATTCCTTCTCTCACTTGAGTGAGGCGTGATATTCCAAGCATAGCTCTTTCATTCCTCTCTGGGAGACCCAAATAGCATTCTCATCCTGCTTTCCTAGGGCCCAGGTCTCTGAGGCGTATGTTAATGCAGGAGAACGGTGGAGTCAAAGAGATGTGCCCGGAGCCGGAGGTTCTTTGTCCTTTTAGCTATTTCTTCGATGCCTTTGAAGGCATTCCATGCCGCTCTCTTCCTCCTGCGCAGCTCAGGTTTTAGGTCATTCATCATGTTGACTTCTGACCTAGGTACACATAACTGCTGCATTCAGAGATGTTTGTTCCATTGAGAGTGAATGGGGCCTCTGGAACTAGTTCATTTCATGAACATAGTTTTCTTTAGATTCAGCTGTAGACCTATCTTTCCACATTCTCGGTCTAAGTCAGCCAGCATTTGTGCCGCTTGGCTAATGTTTGGTGTTATTAGAACGATGTCATCAGCGAAGCGAGGTGGTATTTTAGTTACCCAACCATCTATCTTCCTCCCATTCCTTCCCATTCTAATTGTCGCATGATGTTCTCGAGGTGGCGCTGAAGAGTTTTGGTGAGATGGTTTCACCCTGTCAGAACCCTCTTTTGACATCAATGAGTCACTTCTTTGTAGAATGGTGAGATCCTGGTGGTGAATCAGTAATACAGCTCACGAAGGATCTTGATGTATTGGGTTTGAACACCCTGTTTGGCTAAGGTTTGATGACTGCTTCAGTCTCCACAGAATCAAAAACTTTCTGTAAATCAATGAATGTGAGACAGAGCGGCGTGTGCAATTACATCCTTGTACTCCCTACAAACCTCAATGAGGTTAACTACTGTGTGGATATGGGTGAATGTGCTGAATCCTTTCTCGAAGCCTGCTTGCTCACATGTTTGTCACTACATCTAGTGTTCTGCCAATCCTGTTCAGGATGACTCCCCGTAAACAGCTTTAGTTGACGGACAACAGACAGATGGAGTAATAGTTGATGTCGTGAATGTCTCCCTTCTTGAACAGTACAACTGTCCTGCTGGTTTTCCATTGGGAGGGTACCCCTTGCATTCTGACAGGTAGTGTGTGAAGAGCCGAGCTAGTGTATTGATGAGTACCAATGGCAGATTCTTCAGGTGTACGGGTCTGACTTTGTTTGGGCCTGGTGCTGTTCCCTTCTTTTACTGACCAGATGTTGTTAGTTTCTAAACTTTAAGTTTGGAAGATTTCATCTACTAAACCAAAGGCTAGCCAATACAAACATTCTTTGTTTTCTTCCTTCACATAGAAATAAAAATAATTAAAATCAGATGTTCTATCACTAGTACCTAATTTTAGTATTATGTGCAAGATCTTAAAAGCATCTATTATTGTTAACCACTATGTGTACCAATACAATTTTAAAGAATGAAGATAGAAGAGAGAGGAGAGAAGAGAGAGAAGAGAAGAGAGGAAAAGCGCCTGCCATAGAGGCAAGCAGGGAGTAGGGGAGGAATCAGGGGACTCTGGTGGTGGTGGTGGGCACTGGTGGAAGGATCCATATAATAGTGGACACCATATATCTGAAACAATCATAAGACATCATTTGTAATTAGCCTAACTCATGGTGGTAGAATTATTGTTGTTATCTCAAATATGCAAGTGGATTATACACTTAGTAATAAATATATAAACCCATCACTTGTACCGCGTCTTCCCTGTTGTTTATCGATTTGCTCAAGTGGGCGCCAGTAACATATTTCCATACATACCTGTTGCATCTAAAGTGTAGCTTAAGGGCATCTGCTTGCTGCCTTGAAGAGCTTAAAACCATTTTCAGGTAGTGAGATGAGGTGTATAATTGTACTCGTTTTTAGTATATCATATACCACAGGGAACTTACCAGGCTCTGCTGGTAATGGGTGGTATCTCTCATCTCATACATTTTACTGATGAACCGATGGCCGACTGTGTGCACAAGAAGGAAGGGTGGCTTTTCTTTTGGGTTGGACCTCTGAAGTGGGCTGTGAAGTCAGTTGTTTGAAAATAGGTAGCCTCATGTTGTGCGGTTCCATCTCTGGCTAATTGCAGAGCTCTATTGGATGACAGCCAGAACTGAACCATATGTTCCTCCTGGGCACCTCAGTTGAACACAGGATAGCTGTTAGCCACTCTGCTCCATGTATCTGAGTTTCTGGCATACCTGAGCTTGAAATAGGCTTCACTGTGGCTGTTATATTGTTATTAAATCCATAATAATGTATTTGATCAATACATTACCATATCTATTCTTGATCATCTCTGGTGTTCTATTTAATCAAAGAAATTCAAATATGTATTGAAAATACGTGTTGAAAGGCTGCAAGTGTTTATGTCTTCCCCAGTTTATTCTTCTAAATTCTATCCAAAAAATATAATAAAATCATCACATTGTTTTTAATGTCCAAAAGGTTTTGACATTCTTCAAGAAGTAATGCTTAGGGTTTTGCATGATCCTGTGTGTTAACAATACAGAGCATTCCAGTTTCTGTGAAGGACTTTATTCGTTTTTTTTTTCTTTTTGGGTCTTCCGGTGCTCAGGGGTTTGCTCGCGATCTGCACACAAGTACTCTGGCGGTGCTCAGGGACCCATACAGGATACCAGGGATGGAGACTGCATGTGTTTAGGGCAAACGCCCTACCCGCTGGGCTATATAAACCGGCCCCAAGGACAGTATTTACAGGTGCAGTGAAAAGGTTATTCTTTTCTGTCTGGTGGCTGGTACGGATAACTGACTAATAGCTAGTAAAAGTTGGTTATTGTCAGAGGTGGGAGTGGATTAAGGAAAGAGATAGTTTCTTCTTTATCTTCTAAATGCCACTTCTCATTTCTTTTTTGATGTTCTGGAATTTGTGGTTTAAATATGGAGTATGCTTATGACCTATAAGTATGCACTTTGAGTATGAGATTCATATTCTGATAAACTTTCACTGGAATTCTGGAAGTTAAATGGTTTCTGAAGACTTAAATAAAGTGATCTAAGCTTAAGTAACATTATTATAATGCAGTTTAAAATACAGTCTTGTTTATATGGTCTTTTCTCATTTCTTGTTCTTATATTCTTATGAACATACACCTTTAATTAACATATACAAATAGCCCGTGCTCTCATATTCCATATCTTTTATTTGAAGAAATTTTTCTCCACTTAGTAAAATGGCTTATCTTACATAAAACATTGGATTAATCAAATGATGTCTACTGACAAAATATATGTAAATAAATACATTTAAATATAAAATTTCATTGTATCTGATTAGTATAGAAAATAAGCTATTCAGCATATTTATAATTTCCACCATTTTTTCCCCAAAGACTTGACTTTGTGAGTGGAATTATCACTCAGAGAATTGGGAAGGTATATCAGATTTACCTTTTCTTCTTTGTAATTTATAAGTAGTTTATGATTGAAGATTACAATGCAATTTATTTACCACTTCTTTAAGATCTACTTTTTAAAATTCATCATTCTATATTTTCAAGAGCATTATTTTCAGATAAAAGATTTTGTAGCAATGTTTATCACTGTGCCACAAATATTGTTAGTACCATAGAAATACCCCATTCAATTATCAGTGGAAAATGTTTTTGACCACCAACTTGAGACACATTTCTCACGATTTGGTTTACTAAGATGTGTTTAAATTCAGCATGGCATACCAGTAGTACTACACAAATTCGACTTTCTTTATGATATATTTATCAATTTTAAAGACTATTTATTGAGTGTAACTTATTTCATAAATTATCCTGTTATGAATTGTAATTTTTCAGCTGTATATTTTATTGATTATATTTTATTTTAATACACATATCTCTACACTATTATTTACATTTTCTGATTTACTTTTGTTCTAGAATACCATTAACATATAGTTTAGTACTATGTTCCTATAATCATTATCTTCTCTAGTTACTTTTATATTCCATTTTGCTGTTTATTTTATATTTTGAAATGAGCCTTTAGGATATGGATACTTGGATCATTGAATATATGAATAAGTAATATAATTTTTGTCAAACATGAAAGAAATATTCTCTAAGCCATGTAATTTATCACCTTCGTTCTCTCCCAATTCAATGACAAGCTATAGTTTAAATGATGGATAATTCTTACTAGTCTCTTAATGAAAACTAAATTGATGATAAGAGCCCATGGTCAGTAGACAGATACATAGCATGAACAAAAAATACAAGAAAAATGACCCATCTGTTTTTTATTATATTAATATTGTTGTTCCTCCAGTCACTCAATTATTTTATCCAATTACCGTTTGAACATCTAGAATTATGTTTGTTATAATAAATTTAATTCTTTACTTTTTTTATTTGTCACTGTACTTTTGGATCTTTTCTGTTTCTTAAGGTAATTTATTTTCTATTTTAATACAATGTCTACACTCTAAACTTTCTGAATTTTTTGTTATATTATTTACTGCAAGACTACTCAGTAGGCATTCCATGGAATCTACATCGGGTGAAAAGTGTCTTAATTTTTATTGTGTGCAATATTCTTTGAATCCCATATGCAATTACAAACAGTTGTTATTTTCAAAGATGTCTTAATTTTGCTCTGAGCTAACTCAGATTAAATATTTGTTTTTTAATTTGGTGCTTTATTCTTTATAAATTAGTTGCTTCCACTTTGTTTCCATGTATTTTAAAAGATAATTTTTCTTAACCAGTGTTTCTTATGTCTTTTATTATAATTTAATGATGTTTTTCTTTTTTGATGATCATGATTTACAGTGCTGTTAATGACTGGGCTTGAAGATTACAACGTTCCAACATCTCAAACTCCACCAGACAATGGTCCCGCCACTGTTGTGAAAAGATGCCTTCCTTTTCATCCCCATTCACCAGCCTATGTCGGCAAGGCTATGAGAGTCTCAGATTCTATTGCCTTTGATCACCTGCTGGCCCCACCCTTTTGTTTCCCTTATACTCACATAAGAGAGATCATTGATGTAATATTACATTTACTCTATATGCATGTGTTCATCACTGAAAAATTAACGTGTGCATAATATTTTTGGATTATGGGTGTGAGGGCAGGAGTTTGAACATTTATTTTATCTTGTAGAAACGGACTGATCCTCACTAATACTATTTTCCCACTTAGCCTAACTCCTAGAGGATGTCAGAGGTCCAATTTATTTTACAAATCTTGGTTATATCCCTTGAAATATTCCTGGCCAACAGTCACAATATATTTTTGCTATTGATTTGAACTTTAGTCTTCCTAGTTTTTGTTCTCAGTAGGAATCTGAGAAGTGTCTTTCTTTACAGACTTCAGAAACTTTTGAAAATTTTTACACATTTATAGGTGCTTTCTTGCAGCTATTGTGATCAAGTTCTACTTTCCAAGTTAGTTACACTTTTCATAAGATCCCAGAGTTGAAAGGACTCAAGTATCTTGAAAATCTGGCAATTTTTGCTTTGGTGTCCCCAGATTTGTTTCTCTGAAGCAGAGTACCTTTTTTTTGTTAAATATAAGTAGTTTTCCAATTTGTTGTAGTAACTTTGAGTTTTTATAGTAACATGTCCATCTATATGTTTCAAAGATTGGAAAGCCAGCTTCGCACCATCTCTAGATAGTTATTGTGCGCCAAGTACTCAACCTTGAATAACAGTTTGAAGGAGGCTGTCCTCCCAAGGGTGATGCAATGAATCATGTGTTTCTTTAAGTCTCAGTTCAGTCTAAGTTGACCTTGAAATGTTGTTCATCATATACACTGATATTACTATTAGAAATAGTAAGTATGGTAACTTCTAAATAACCTGTAAATTCCAAAGAGTTCCATCAATTTTTCAAAATTAAGGAAGAATAAACATTTATCACAAGTAGTTTTAGCTTTCAGCTTTAACTTAGTGTCTCTTAGCATTTCCCCCAATCAGAAGTGATCTCATAAAAATATTTGAAAATAGACTAGAATTTGAATTCCATGTGTATGGAATTTACCTACTCTTACAATTGGGGGTTCGGACACCTCCTGCCCTTTTCCCAGAATCCTGGGATTTCTCTATCTGGGATCACTTCTGGAAGTGCTGGCAGGAGAGCAGCGCTTTTAGTTGGTATAGCCAAGGTCCAAAATGTACGTATCAGGAATCAAATTGGGATCAGCACATGCAGGATAAATGTGTGAACCCAGCTTTATTTCAAGCATCTCATTTACTATCTCTCCAGGAACTCATTGCTTCTCATATAATTGTAAAATCTTAGGTTTTCTACCATTGTAGGATTTCTTGTAAACAACTATATGCATGAGTAATTAAGACAGTTGAACTTATAAAACAAGAATCATTTAAATTATGGTAACACCATCAGTTTTTAGTGATATTAAATAGATGACAAACAAGAAATTAGGGGGCAATGCCACTTTTGACTACTTCGGTGCTTTAAACATTTTATTCCAACTCTCTGTTTCAAATTTCTCCATCGGGCATCTGGAGATCCATAATTAAAAAGGGGTTATAAATGCCATAAAATTAATAAGAGTGAAACATTATAGGGATAGTATTGGGGTATTTAAAAAATATGTTAATAGAACTCAATAATCCTCATGAACTGAGGATACTAGTTCAAGATAAAACTAGAAATGAATGCATTTCTTTTTACCAGTCACTCAAAATAGGCAAATAAATTTTACAACATCCCCACAGGGATTAAACACTTGAACATCTGAAACCATAGAAGCACACATAGAAGCATAGAGTTGTCTGATTTTGGTCTTGACAATCATTTATTTTTAAATAAGTGTCTTAGTCAATCTATTCAGTCAAAAAAAAAAAAAATAAAAATGGATAGAGCCATATATATAAATATATATGAAAACACATATATATAAGCACTTTTTACAAAAGAGGAAACACCATGAAATTGGCAGGATGAGGAAAGGTGAAAGAGAAATATTTGTAAAGTACAATTCTGTAAAAGTACTTGATGCCCCAAAGCACTTAACACATAATTCAATTAAAGTGGAAACTAACGTGAAAATACTACGTTTCCAAATAATATATTCAGACGGCAACAGCACATAAAGTTGCTGAGTAGCACTAATTATCAGAAAATGCAAACTAAAATCACAGATACCACTTTCTCGATCTATTAGAATAGCACTTATCAGACAGAGGTGACAGGCATTATATAAAATGGATAAAATGAACACCTGTAAATTTCTGTAGGGATATCAATTGGCACAGCATATATGGAAAGCTATGGAACTGCAAATCTCTAAACATAGAATAATCAAACGTTAGCAATCCCACCCTGTGTTTATATGAAAGAAATCAAAATCTTGAAGAGATGATCTCGACTCCTTTTCTTGCATTATCAAACCTAGTGACTACTACTGCTCTCCCATGTCCTGCCACTCAGAGGCACCCAGGAGTGGATGGTGCGTTCCCTAGCCCCTGGCCTGCCACCAGCAGAGCCTCACATCAGCAAGACGCACCCACTCCATAGGGCCTCCATTTTCCACATACGGGGACTTTGCTTTATCAGAACTCCACCCAGCAGACAAGCCTAACCACAGCCGCTGCCAGCCGCTTCGGGTCATGTGGTTCATCAATAAATGCTGGATTTTTAGATTACTACAAGAGTGCTACCCGCTGGCAGAGCCTGGCAAGCTACGTGTCGTATTTGATATGCCAAATACCAGTAACTATTATAGACCTCATTCCCATGACCTGATGGAATGGTTTGAGGCCTTTTAGTCCTGGAGCAAGCAGAGATGACCTTGGGCTCTACTTGCATTAGACAGGTCCTATGGAGATGCTACTGGTGCTCCACTGAGCAAATCGATGATGAATGGGAAGACAGGGACCTCAACCGTAGTAAACAATTCACTTGAAAAAATCTGATGTTCTTTGAGAGGAGAATGAATAAACAAGATTTTCATGAACATATAGGATCTAGTTTCATTCACTGATGTGAAAAAGGGAAATATTACTCACAGCAACATCAACAACATTATGTTAGCCACAAAAGACAAATTTTTTTTTTCTTTCCTTCGGGACCACAGGATAGTGTTCAGGGGATTCACGAGTCCGTGACTCAGATCACCCGTGAGGCTTAAAGCATAATTTGAACCAGGCCCTGCCGGCTGCTTTATATGTCTAGCCTGGAACACAAAATAGTGTCCTGGGTGGTGTCACATATAGTTAACAAAGGAAGCTCAGCTTGACAACAGCAGAGGGTTACTAGGAGCTGGGTATGTAGAAGATAAGGTGGTTCTTGTAAAGAGCACCAATTTCTAGTTACACTATAAATAAGTCAGGGGATAACGTGGATGCTGGTAAGCAGTTTTTCTCCGATCATTGAGAAATTTGCTAAGTTGATGTTAAACATTTTTATGGAAAACGATACAAACATAAGATTAATTTATATGATGAGTTGAAATGCATTGATTTATTTGTACTACTGTGGTATAATTTCACAGTGTAAATCAAATCATTATTATTATATATTTTAAATATATGCAGTTTTACGTATTAACAACAAAAATTTATAGGAGAAATTTTTAAAGTAAATAAAAATTACAAACGATTCTCTAAACTAGAAAATGGCAGTGAGGTGCTCCACACTCCTCGTGATTATCCACCTCACTCACATTATTCTGGTGGATGTTAATAATATGCATGTAGCTCTGTCATTAACAGTACGCAAACCACAGCACCGAAAAATATAATAAAATAATGCAAACCCCTCATACTACTCCAACTACATAAGGAAGTGAAAAACTAAAGTTCAACCAAACATGTATATAAATGTTTCACCCACAATATAAAAACTATTCGAGAGGGCTGGAGTGTAGTGAAAGGCACTTGCCTTGCATGCAGCTGGGCTTGATCAGTGGCACCCAATATCGTGCCCCTGAGCATGCCAGGAGAGATCTGATCACAGGCAGGAGAAGCCCCTGAGCAATGTCAAGTGTGACACTGAAATAAATACATGAATGAACACAATTGTAAACAATTATTTATATTCAAACATGTGTTAAAGAGAGTTCTCACAATATTTTTTTTTACTTTTGTCTGCTGTCACAGTGATCTTCAAGGATAGCTACCAGCTTATTTCTATGTTTACCATGCCAGGGCCTGGGTGGGTGGGTGGAAAGGTTATATTCAGTCCCTCCCCCAATAAAAACCAGTTCTCTAGCATAAAACATACACTCAGCCTGTTAAGCTACTTACTAACCTGTAATGTTATTTTAAATTTATTTTCACAATATTCAATAAACATGCTTTCAAAATATAAACATTTTCTCAACTCCAATAGTCATCAGATAAACCTAAATCAAGCTAACATCGTTTTACGAGAGTGAAACTGAAACAAATACTATAAGTAAAATAGCTCATAGAAAGTGTTAACTGGTTACTGTAACGCATACACTGACACAGAAGTACCAGCTTTAGAAAGTCACTTGGGAAAATGGCTGTGAGACTCTCACAGGCAGAGCCATTGCCCAGCTCTTCACTCCTCTTCACATAATTCAGTAAAAACTGCCATAATGATTAGGTACAGTGTTGTTAATAATAGCATAAATTTGAAACAACCTTCTAATTTTAATTAATGGGGGAGCTTTTGACATTTGGAAGAGATTGCTCTAATTAGGCATAATTGGTGTCCTTCTGTCCACCTCAAAATAGCAGGACTATTCCCTAGTCATTTGATAACCAAAGTGTTCCCACATATTTTCAAATAGCCTGTAGTATAGAAGCAGCAACCCCCCTGAATTGCATTACTCAAAGAGCAGAATTGATGATAAAAACAGAATAATAGCCACAGAAATAGGACATTGCATGAAGGAAAGAAAATGGTTTCAGGGATTCCTTTCAATATGTAGAAATGGGTCTTTTCTTTTTAAAAGGAATTGTGAGACTTCACAAAGGAATACATTGAAATTACTTTTAGAAAATGAGAAGTTTTTAAGCTTTTCTCTCCGGGGTTGTAATCTTGGTGTACAGTTGTGCAACATTAAGTGAAAGCTTTTTACTTAGACTTTCAGTGAAAAAATGAAATAATTGTGACAGCAACAAACCCTCCTACGTCTGATGAGCTCTTGTGGAAAGAAACAACACAGTCCTCTGAAAACAGCCATACTTGCAGTTAAAAAATACCTCAGAGGGAAAGAAGACAAATCTAAGATGTACTAGAGAATATGATACAAGACTAGCAGAAAGATAGAATGATCTCTTCTAGCACTATAAATCCCAAATAAGGAAATGCTACCTAAACAGGTTATTAAAAACGTATTTATCCCTTCATTAAGAGAAGGGTAATCAAACAATTTTCTTCCAAAACTAGATCTGAGTAACAAAAAATAAAGTAAAGTGAAGGATAGTCTCTTCAGCTTAAGATAGTACAAAATGGTTCTCCTAAGTAAGTTTGCAAATAAGGCAAATTTATTCAACAAGATAAAAGGCTGAGCAAGTCTAAAACTGTATCAGTTACATATCTCAGAGGGTATCTGAGACCCTGGATTGAGCAGAATCCTGTTTCAGTCAATGTCTCTGTGATCTCGACTGAGATGAATTTAGTGCCACAAATTAGCCTCATTTAATGTCAGAACCACACAGTAAATAGAGTCTCCCTTTTCGTGCCTGGAATTGCAAACTTCTAACATTTGCCTCAGCACAACATCTGATGAAGACTTCACCTATTTTTATCATTGATATCTGTGCTGTCTGTCAACATGTAGTGACAGGTCACACCTTGCCATTCGGAGAGGTGACATGCTGCTCTTCTAGGGCTTGATCTTTCCTGCATATCTACACTTTTTAGCCTGTTGATGAGTTTGGAATAATATTTTATAAGTAGTTCTTCACTTTTCATTATGGATCCTTAAACAACATTTTTTATTTTCTTTCAGTGTTTTCCTAAGCCTGATTCATTTTGGAGGAGTTATATTTCTGTCTTCTCTAGCATCTTTGTTTTCTCAACTAATTCTTTTTCAGAATCAGTCATGGTTGCTCAACTTCATTTGAAATGCTCTGATTTAGTGGCCTTTGAAAGAGCAGATAGATGCCAGTGCTTATCAATTTAGCCTAACCTCTAAGATCTCATTCTCTAAGATATTAACTTCTTCCTTAAGACTATCTCTTTATACCTCACTTCAATCACTCTGAATTGTTTTACTTTGTTTTTATTCCTGTGCAGTTTCTATTCTGATCATCAGACTAAAGCATTCTTCTCAAATCAACCGAATTCTTTTCAATTTCTAAGCAAATCTGACTCCACAATTTAAAAGTACTGCAGACTCAGAGCATGATGCTTCTTTATTAGTTTACAAAAACTTTTTAAACAGTTTATTACGTGTCAAAAAGGCAGTCTGGCTACTGTCTTTAAGTGTAGAATGGACCATTTTCTATGTTTAGAGTCACCTGAATGAAAAGACTCAGAGATAATGTGTTCCTGTGAAATGGAAAGTACCCTATGTCGGCTCTTGGATTAATCACATGAATTCAAAGTTTTCTAACCCCTTCAACAGTTCCCTTCTTTAGCCTTAATAGAGAATTAAATTGAACACAGCCTATCTAACTCTAACCAAGTATATCTGCACAAAGCATGAAGAGTCAGTGTATCATTAATACTCTAGAGTAAACAAACTTAAGTCCCAGCTAATTTTATTTTAAAGCCTTTCTACCTGTCAGCCACATCACAGGAGGCTGAGTCACAGGTACTCCCCAAGTACAGTTCATTTTATGCTGCAGTATGTGCATCATACAATGCTCATCCTATGTCCATACCATTCTGTTCAATTTTCAAGCCTCCCCTAACCTCTACTTAGATCTTGCATTTGCTCTTAGGTCAAAAGAGATCTTTTGACCCCAGCTCTTATTCCTGCCCAGTATGTAAGGAGCTTGGATGTCATCAATTCCTCCTAACAGGTGCAGGTAAAGACCCAAATAAAACTAAAAAAAATTAATAACTCTTTTAAGAACCATCAGAGTACATGTGTCATATGTAAATCATTGTCCCACCAATTAGAGTGACAGTGAGGTAAGGATGATCACTCCTTATCAGAAAAGAGATCCAAGAACAGAAACCTCTACAGGAAACATTCGGAAGATGGGAAGACTATTGTTGAGGAGACATTGTAGGATCAGTGAGCCAGTTTAACCGTTGGCTGAATCCCAAGAGGCCTCCATGATTTTGTGACTCTTAGCCCCTGAAGCTTCACGAGGTTCTTTTGGTGAATATTTGAAAATATTCTCTTGTTCCTATAGCAAGAGAAGGGCAAATAATATTTTTGAATTAACAATGGAATTTTCTCTTACTTATGGTTTATTGAATAACTGAATTGAACCTCCTGTGGATTCCATAGCCTTACAGTAGTTGAGGGTCGGGAGAACATAGCAGCAGATGCTAGGGCAAGCTAGCTAGGTCCCCAACTGTACTCACTGTTGATTAGACCCCCCTCCAGCACCCCCTTCTGTTTCTAGGGCCCCTTAATTTCCCCTGAACTGTCCATGGAATAAAGAGCAAGGCCATAGATTCCTGAAGGTTACTCTTTAATGTTTACTTTGTTTCATCTCACTGTTCTCTGCAGGAATCTCTCCTATTTGACTCTTCCTGCGGTTTTATGTGTCAGGCTGCTCTCCCTTTGGGGCGGGATGTGTATGGCTTCTCTCATCTGGTTCTTCTGCAGGCTGATTCCCTGGTGGGGGATGTTCTGTGGGAACTCCTCTCGTGAGAACTCTCACTTCAAGATGCCTATGTTCAAGGCTTCATGCTCTGGTCACCCTCTGGATGTCTCCTTTCAAGACCTTTCCTTAGGTCCTTTCTGCTCAGGGCTTTTCTCTTCAGTGCTTCTTCTCTAGACCCCTGGCTATATCCCAATCTATTTTCCTGGTTACCTGTTTTCTATCTTTTTGCTACAAATTCCTGTGTCTCTGAATCCTCACTAAATCTTGAGTTCCTCCGTGTTGCCCTGCTGCTAGTGGTCCTAAACGCAGTAGCCCCTGAACCTCTTAGCCCTCTAGCTTTGATGAGCTTTGGGCTCAAGCACCAGGGTCTTTTGGCTCCAGGTCTGGCCCACAGACCTAGCTGTCAGAAGGGCTTCTGTTCCCTGGTGCTTCCCATCTGGCTCATGAACCAGGAGTCCCATAGCATAGGTGCCGGCCAGGCACCACAGGCTGCTTGCTTTCTTAGTCCAGAAGCCCCCATGATGCTCTCTTCAGGCTCCTATTTATAGTCTCAGCCAGGTTCAGATCCCTGGCACCACACTCCCAACAGACCATTGAAAGGCTAGTACTGTACCTTAACATCCCATATCTCCCACTCTTTGATAACAAAACCTTAATTCTAACAGATTCAAACCTCTCAGAGGGCAAGAAGCACTGTAGAATTTAGAGCTCTGAGACAAAGACCTCATAAAAGACTGAGCTATTATCATAAGAATATAAGTGTTTCACCTTCCCATACTTATCATCATAGTACTTACGTAATATTTACCTAAATAATTGGAGCCTTAAATTTCACCAAGCTTTCAAACATGTCTATCACATAATTTGTAAGAAGTGTAATACTGTAGAAATTGCTCAGAATTGGTGCTCCAATGATCAGGGCTGTTATAGAAACGAGGGCGGCGGCTTGGTTCTCAAGGAAGTTTAATCCACCATTTGGGGGGTCTTTCTGTTATGAGGTGCCTGCCAAGGCTAGAACCCACCATCCTCAGACTACCTCATAACGAGCTCAGAAGAGCGAAGCCCGCTCATTTGTCTGAATCTCTGGACCAGCATACCTGAAATGGATGAGAAGAAATTGCTTGCAGGGTGGTGCGTCGATGATCCGGGTTGTGATGGTCTGATTTGCTGGTTGGGTTCTACAGGAAGCATCGGATGAATGGCGGCACCCATTCATGGGTGGTCGATCTGTTAGCGTTGGTTGGTGGGCCAGGCTAGAACCCACCATGCCTCGACTGCCTCAGGAACGTGCTGGGCAGAGAGCGGGAACCGCTCTGCCCATCACAGCCCGGATCATAGATACCCACCTGCGCAATTTCTTCCTCAATCCAGCCCAGGTATGCTGGTCCAGAGACTCAGACATAGGGGCAGAGCATTTCCCTTGCTCTCCTGCAGCCCAGCCGTTCATGAGGCAGTCTGAGGCATGGTGGGTTCTAGCCACCACCACGGCAGAACCTCACAACCAGCCAGATTGCCCCCACCCACTCCATGGGTGCCGCCATTTCCACATCCGACTTCCTCATCAGAACTCCACCCAGCCGACCAGCCCATCACCCCCCGGATCATAGACACCCACCCTGCAGCATTTCTTCCCAATCCAGCCCAGGTATGCTGGTCCAGAGACTCAGACACAGGGCAGAGGGTTCCCCGCTCTCCTGTGCCCAGCTGTCATGAGGCAGTCGGGAGGATGGTGGGTTCTAGCCTTGGCCCACCACCCCGGCAGAACCTCACAACCAGCCAGGCGACCCCCACCCTCCATGGTGCCGCCATTTCCACATCCGACTCCCTCTCATCAGAACTCCACCAGTCACCACCATCACAGCCCGGATCATCGACACCCACCCTGGAGCAGTTTCTTCTCAATCCCGCCCAGGTATGCTGGTCCAGAGACTCTCAGACATGGGGCAGAGCGGTTCCTTGCTCTCTGTGCCCAGCCGCTCATGAGGCAGTCGGGAGGCATGGTGGGTTCTAGCCTTGGCCCACCACCGGCAGAACGTCACAACCAGCCAGATTTACCCCACCCTCCATGGTGCCATTTGCACATCGACTTACTCTCTTTAGAACTCCACAGCCGACCAGCCCCATCACAGCCCGGATCATCGACACCCACCCTGCAGCAATTTCTTCTCAATCCAGCCCAGGTATGCTGGTCCGAGACTCAGACACGGGGCAAGCGGTTCCTTGCTCTCCCTGTGCCCAGCCGTTCATGAGGCAGTCGGGAGGCATGGTGGGTTCCTAGCCTTGGCTACCACCACCGGCAGAACCTCACAACCAGCCAGACGACCCCCCCACTCCATGGGTGCCGTATTTCCACATCCGACCCTCTCTTCAGAACTCCACCTCGCCGCCCAGTCCCTCAGCCCGGCCCGCAGACGGTTCATCAATAAATGTTTTATTTGAGGTGTTTAAATAATATGCCTTCCGCAAGCCCTAGAACTGCTCGTGTTGTATTTGACATGCCAAATGCCAGTGACAATTATATTAGGTCATTCCCATGACCTAATATAATGGTTTGAGGCTCTTTATGTTCCTGTAGCAAGCGATGCCCTTTTGCTCTACTGGCATGAGACAGGACATATCGAGATATTACTGGTGCCCGCCTAGCAAAATAGATGATTAACGGGAAGATCGTGATCGTAATCGTGATCGTAATACTGTAATCTATCACATATAAGTAAGGGGTACTCCATAGTAATGCCCCCTACAAACAGTGAACCCTCAGTCCTGACAGTCACCAGTGCTAAGGTTGATAAACCTTTCTCTAGATCAGTGATTTTCTGCCTTTTTTTTAAACCTGTGGACCTGAAAAGTAGAAGAAAGTTTGTACCAGGCCAGTACGACAGAAAGCAGAATGACTATTATAATAATATTTGATTTTTGAAACACAATATTTATACTATTACCACCAGATGATCCAGACATACCATGTGCTAAATGGAAGAGTTTTTTGCTGGCCAGAAGGGATTTTTCTGTGAACTCGGCACCAGTCCAGAGTGACTGTTGAAAAACACTCTTCTAGACCAAGTTCCTAAAGCTACAGTCAACCCTGAGTAACATAAGAAAATGTAGTATGAATTTTAAAACATTTTCCTTGGTATCAGCAGTTAAAGGCCAGCTGTACCAATTCAAATGCTTTTCCAACCTAAAAGAAATACTCTACTAACCAACAAATTAAATTTCCCAATCTGCATGCTTTAAAGGGGAACAAAAGTTGAAGGAAGTTTTTCACCAACCTGTTTCAGCTGACTGTTTCCTTCAAACAAACTCAACTTCAAAGTGAGAAAGAGGAAAGAAATCAGACTGAAATGAAAGGTTTGTAATCATTTTAATATAAAAATGTAAGAAAAATTATACCTTTATGTGTGCATTATACACATAAGCAGTTATTACTCATAAGTAAATACCAGTAGAATGTGTCAAAAGAAAGAGTGAAAGAGCCAACGCCATGCACCATAATTACTAATGTTATTGTTTCCAGTAATCTGATTTACCATGTTTGTGTCTAAAGTCTTAGAGAACACATAGTATAACTTTCATAAGAAAATTCAATTTTAGACCTCATTCCCATGACCTAATGGAATGGTTTGAGGCTCTTTATGTTCTTGGGCAAGCAGATGCCCTTGGGCTCTACTAGCATGAGACAGGTCAGATGGAGATGTTATTGGTGCCCACTCGAGCAAACCGATGATGAACGGGGAAAAGTGAAGAAAATTCAATGACTACTTCCTTGCATATAATAAAAAGTAAATGTAACTATTCTTAATTAATTGTAGATCTGTTGAAGGATATAATCAAGTATTTTAAATTTTAAGATAAGTTATAAACAATAATGTTTATAGGATTGATTAGAGGATGCAGTTCTATATCAGGCAAAGGGTATTAAACACCCACTGATTTGTGGGGTAGCATTGAAAGTATTGAAAAATGGGAACTTTATCTGTATTCACCACTGATTTGGAAATTGTTTATATCCTTCTCAGAGTGATGGCTGTCCCTTACAAGAAAAAATTATTAAATATTCTTTTTTGGGTCCCCTTTTAGAAATTATTAAATCACTGTGATATATACATATACAAAGCTATTAATGATTGGGTTTCAGTCATGCAGTTTTCCAGCACAAATCCTTCCACCAATGCACCCTTTCCAACACCAATGCCCCAGTTTCCCTCCCCATATAACCCCACCCAACCTACCTCTATGGCATGTACTGCTCGGGGAATGCCGCAGGGGTCCCGAACAGTGCCAGAAAGCGAAGTTCCCTTTTACCCCTAAGCGAAGCGGGGAATGGATGAAAAACTCAGGAATCCGATGCAGTTTTTAAAAGGTTTTACTAATCTCAGGTTCAGGCATACAAATCAACAAAAGGAAAAAACCAGTGCTTAGGATTCCAGGCTAAAACCCAAGCTACTTGTAGGCCAAGATGGCAGCCACCACATGTTAAGGCCCTGAAAAGAGGAGACAAAGACAAGACTCCCAAGAAGAGTGCAAGCCCCAAAAGAGAGCCCAAAAAGAGAGAGAGAGAGAAGGAAGCAGGCTGGTTTTTATACCCCTGCAACTCAGACCTCCCACTATTATGGGAAGCAGGAAGGGTTAAATGCCCCCTAGGTAATTTCTCCCTGCACTTCACCTAGGCCCTCTTATATGCTAATGTTTTGAGCAAAGATCTGCCTGGAAATGACTTTATAGGGTAGAAGAGGGGTTTTTGAGATGGCATGTCTCTGTACCAAACACTAATACTAATGCCAGTTAAGTATTTCTCAAGCCTTCACAAGAGTCTTGTCTACTTCACAGTAGTTTTGTATTTTAGTTGTCTTTGCGTTATCAGGGAGCCATGCTTGCTTGCTTGTTGGCAAACAGCATTTCTCTTTGGTCTAATTACTTAAAGATCCAACGTGGCCAGGCAAATATGCTGGTAAGATATAGCTAGTCCCACGATGATTGTGGTAGCATGAGAGAATATTTATACCAGCCAGTATAGAATACATGGTCAGATAAACTGCCACATTTGGACTACCCCCCTATCTATGAAGTGACCTGCAGGAGAAAATCCAGAGCATATGCAGAGGCTCTTAGAGGAGTCCTGCAACAATGCTACTTTTCTTCTCTCTCTTTCTTTCTCTCTCTCTCTCTCAAAAATCTCTCTCTTCTCTCTCTCACTCCCTTCTTTTGTGCATTGTGGTTTGTAATACATGCATTTAGGGGTTATTATGTATATCCCTTTACTTACATTCAATGCTTTGTTCTAGTCTGGTGTTACCATTTCCAACAATTATTGGCACTGTGTTGCCTTCTCCATTTTACCTAACCTCTGTTCCCCCACACACTTGTGGTAGATTATAACCATTTTCAAGTCCTATTGGTCCCTGTTTTGCCTAGCCTTGTTATTCTCATGTTAGGGATTTAGAGTCCACACCATTATTGGGGTTCATTGGGTTTACTGGTCTCAACTGGGATCAGCATCTCTTCCCTGCAGTTGAACAAAAAATCACAAGCACAGTTTATAAAATTCAAGGTTTCTTCACACACTTTGCTGCACACCAACCACCACACACCCTCCGACTACACACAGACAGCCTGTTCAACCCACCAAACTGCAAGAGATATATCTTAAGCAAAGGCTGGAGGCAGGGTATAACCAAAGGTAGAAGCTTTTGAGGTAAAAACAGGTTTCCTCTTACCTTTGAAAAGTCCCCAGGGGCCTTGCCCCTGCCTCCCAAGGCTATTAATTGTTTAAATAATTAAACAATCATTTAAATAATATTTCTAGTTATGATGTATAAACACAGTAAGAAAGACAGGAATAATTCTATACATGGAATTAAACCCATAGGTGGGTCTTTCCTGGGGAGATCACGTCATATGATACAAACTATGCTCCCCCTTGTCAGATTGATCATTTCCAGTCCACCTTGAGGGTCGTCTTTCCAACAACATTCTTAAGCTCTTTGCTCTGGTTACAAGGCAATCCAGGGGCCAGAGTGATAGCCCAGCAGGTAGGGCATCTGCCTTACATGCAGCAGGCCATGCCGGCCCGGGTTCAATCCCTGGCATTCCATATGCTTCCCTAAGCACTGCCAGGGAGTAATTCCTAAGTGCAGAGCCAGGAGAAACCCCTGAGCATCACCGGGTATGACCCAAAAAAACAAAACAAAATAAAACAAACAAACCAAGACAATCCATTGCTAATCTTAGGTCAAGAAAGTTGTTCTGAGCCTTTATTCTAAACTTTGGGTCAGAGCAGTGCTTGTTCTATAATTGTTCCATTTTGAAGCCAGGAGTGAAATCTTTTCCTGTTCCCATCTAGTCCCTTATAGAAGATCTCTATGTGTTGGAGGACAGGTTTAGCTATTCTGGGAGTTTGGTTGTTTTTGCCTACTCCCAGCTTAATCTATTTAAGCCAAGGTTCATTCTAATTAGAACTCCCTTCTATGTAAATACACTGCTAGAGGGTGTGGCAATTACAGAAGTCACCTTGATTGAATAACTTCTGATTTATACATCTACTAAGACTTCTATGTTTTCTAGATTGGGCACAGCTCCTCTTTTATACCCACTGCACCCAACGTGGGACAGTTAGAATTTTACCAGGAGACTACCATCCTGGCTACGTTGAGACTATAGGAAGACTATAGGAAGGATCATACTAGTTTGCTCTAAGCAGGCGAGTGTGACCCTTTCAGTACATGAGAACAAGATACTCAGAATCACCCTGGTGCAGATAATAATAAGAAGGACCTTGTGGGTACCATCTAGATTACATGAAGCTAATGAAATTAAGATGTATTAATTTATAGCAGCCCTTTCTCTATCTCCAGTGTTTTACATGAGAGATAATCTGAGGATTAGTTCTTGGGTAACCTTTGTTTTATACCTGCAATAGGGTGTGGCACTGCTCTTCTACACTCTGTTTAGGGTTCTTTGTTGACATGACCCTTTTTTTTGGTGTATATAAGGGGACTGACTTGAGGCCCCTTCACTTTGGGCCTTTTAACTTTCAGCTTTTTGGCTCCTGTGGATTTTGGCTCCTGTGGCTTTTGGCTCCTTGGCCTTTTGCTTTTGGCTTTTCTCTTTGGCCTTTTTGCTCCTTCTGGGTAGGATTCATCTTGGGTGAAATCCCTCTCTCTCTTTGGTGGGAGACTTAAGCTCTTTTGTATGGTCTAAGTTCGGACCAGAGCTAGAGTTTGTTCATTATATTGGAGTGCTGTGGAAGAGCTTTTGTACTATTCAAAGCCTTTTTTGGAACTGCACCGGACTCGTGAGTTTTTATCTGTTCCCCCCAGCATCCTTGGAGGGTAGAAGAGAACTTCTGTCCTGACACTGTCAGGGACCCCAGCGGCATTCCCTGACATCTATGGACGTATGAGGAATTAGATTCAGTCTAAATGGTTACAGTTGGAAAAATATAATTAAGTTCCAGGAGTAAATAATTTAGAGCCAAATAACTCACAACAGCATGAGCATCTTTTCTGCTTATACAAGAGATCCCTAGCATAAACATATGCAGTAATCCCTCATTAGCAATACAAAAAAAAAGGGCTAGCAAGTAAGCAAGAAATCCAACTACAGGGATAGCAAGTATATAAAATAATCCAACAGTCTATATTTTTAATTTTATATTCCACAAATGAATACAGATATTGTATACCTTTTATTTTCTTTATATCTTTATATACTGGTGAAGTCTGAAGCCATTTATGAATTTGGGGTGATGGATTATGATAAGAATTTCCTTTGGAAAAGAGAGAGAGAGAAAAGAGAAAAAGAACCTGCTATTTAGGCCAGGCTATGGGAGGGGGAGGGAATTGGGGACATTGGTGGTGGGAAATGGGCACTGATGGAGGGTGGGTGCTGGAACACTATGTGACTGAAACTTCCAAACATGAACAACATTGTAATTATATATCTCACGGTGGTATAATAAAATATTTTTTTAAAAAGAATTTCCTTTTGCCATCAAAAGCACAAGGAAAATTCAGATTTTTTAATTCATAAGAATATTATTTTAGTAGAATAATATTTGAGTGTGCATTACTTCTTGACAGCTAAAAATTCCACAATAGGGTGCTGGAGGGATAGTCCAGCGGGTAGGGCATTTGCCTTGCACGCAGCTGGCCTGTGCTGGTCTAGGTTCGATCCCCAGCATCCCATATGGTCCCCCGAGCACCGCTAGGAGTAATTCCTGAGTGCAGAGCCAGGAGTAACCCCTGAGCATTGCGGGTGTGACCCAAAAAAGAAAAAAAAATACACCTTTCACAAGACAAGAACTGTATCATATCTTAATGTACAATTCTCAGGCAGTTCTCATAATCTTACTTTAACTGATAGTGATTTTGGAATAATTATCACTTTTCATTTATCTTCCCATTGTTCATCAATTTGCTCAAGCAGGAATCAGTAACGTCTTCATGTAACCCTGTCATGCAAGTGTAGCCCAATGGCATCTGCTCAGTCCAGGAACACAAAATGCCTCAAATAGTTCGTTCAGTTTTTTTGACAAAGAAGTCTGACCATCTCATAGGTGGGCAGCCACACATTCTTTTGAGTTCCCATGGAATCCAGTCCGTAACAGATGTCCAGTGGTCATTCCTAAATAGCAAAGCATGTCCTGCCTATCTGATTCTCATTGTCTTGGCAAATGAGACAATGTTGGAGGACAGGTTTAGCTATTCTGGGAGTTTTGTTGTTTTGCCCACACCCAGCTTAATCTTATTTAAGTCAAGGTTCATTCTAATGAGATCTCTCTTCTATGTAAACACTGCTAGAGGGTGTGGCAGTTACAGAAGTCACCTTGATTGAATAACTTCTGACTTATACATCTACTAAGACTTCTATGTTTTCTAGATTGGGCACAGCTCCTCTTTATACCTACTGCACCCAACGTGGGACAGTTAGAATTTACCAGGAGACTACCACCCTGGCTACGCTGAGACTATAGGAAGACTATAGGAAAGATCATACTAGTTTGCTCTAAGCAGGCGAGAGTGTGACCCTTTCAGTACATGAGAACAAGATACTCAGAATCACCCTGGTGCAGATAAGAATAAGAAGGACCTTGTGGGTACCATCTAGATTACATGAAGCTCACGAGAGTTAAGATGTATTACTTTATATCAGCCCTTCTCTCTCTCTCCAGTGTTTTACACAAGAGATAATCTCGTTAGTCCTTGGCATAACCTTTGTTTATACCTGCAATAAGGTGTGGCACTACACTCTGTTTAGGGTTCTTTGTTGACATGACAACCTCCCGATAGGATTACTTGGGTGTATATAAGGGGACTGACTTGAGGCCCCTTCCCTTTTAACCTTTTCCTTTTTGGTTCCTCAGCCTTCAGCTTTTGACTCCTGTGGCTTTTGGCTTTTTGGCTTTTTGCTCTTTGGTCTTTTGCTCCTTCTGGGTAGGACTCAGCTTGGGTGAGATTCTCTCTCTCTCTCTTTGGTGGGAGACTTAGGCTCTTTTGTATGGTCTAAGTTCGGACCAGAGCTAAAGTTTATTCATTATATTGAAGTGCTGTGGAAGAGCTTTTGTATTATTAAAAGCCATTTTTGGAACTGCACCAGACTCGTGAGTTTTCATCTGTTCTACCCGGCGTCCTGGGAGGTAGAAGACAACCTCTGTCCTGACACTGTCGGGGACCCCAGCGGCCGTTCCCGACAAGACAACATCCTTGATTCTTCACCATTGACAAAGGTTGGAACTCCAGATTCCTTCACTCACTTGAGAGAAGTGTGATACTCCAAGCATGACTCTTTCAATTCCTCTTTGGGCTACATGAATAGTGTTCTCATCCTGTTTTCATAGGGCCCAGGTTCCTGAGGCTTATGTTAGTGCAGGAAGAATGGTGGAGTCGAAAAGTTGTGCCCCAGAACCGGAGATTCTTTGTCTTCTTTACCACTTCAATGTTCTTGAAGGTGTCCCATACTGCTCTCTTTCTCTTGCGTAGTTCAGGTGCTATGTCATTGGTCATGTTGAGTTCTCCACCTAGGTAGATGTAACTGCTGCATTCGGAGATGTTCATTGCATTGAGAGCAAATGGAGCATCAGTAAATAGTCCTATTCTCATGAACATTGCCTTCTTGAAATTTAGCTGCAGTCTGACCTTTCCACACTCATGGTTGAAGTCGGCCAGCATTCATGCTGCTTGACTGATATTGGGTGTTATTAGAACGATGTCATCAGTGAAGCAGAGGTTGAGCGAGTTGCCAACCATCTATTTTCACTTTCATTCCTTCCCATTCCAGTTATTGCATGACATTCTCAAGGGTGGCACTGATAAGTTTCCGTGAAATGGTATCTCCTATTGAACCCCTCTAAGTTGATGATCACTTCCTTGTAGAATGGTAAAATCCATAGTGAATTTATAATACTGCTCATGGAGGGTCTTGATGTACTGAATTTGAACACCCTGTTTAGCTAGGACTTCAATGACTGCACAGTCTCAACAGAATCAAGGTTTTCTTTAAATCAATGAATGTTAGACAGAGGGTCACCTTGAACTCTCGCAAAATCTCAATGAGCTTGGTGACCATGTGGATATGATTAATAGTGCTGAATCCTTTTCAGAACCCGGCTTGCTCACATGGTTTTCCCTTCATCTAGTGTTCTGTTGATTCTATTCAGGATGATTGAGTGAATAATGTGAAGACTACAAATAACAGGCAGATGTGTCAATAGTTACCGATGTCATGGATGTTGCTCTTCTTGAGCAACAGAACAGTTCTGCTGGTTTTTCATTGGAATGGAAACTTGCATTCAGATGGGTAGCATATGAAGAGCTGAGCCGTGTACTGTTGAGTACTGGTGGCAGATTCTTCAGGTGTTTGGGTCTAACCTTTTCTGTATTGGGTGCTGTATGCTTTTTTATATCGGCAAAATGGCACTGCGGATTTTGGAGGGGGAGAACATTGGGAAGGATATATCCATCCTGCAGAATTTGGTATGTGGGCAGGTGAGTGTGGCTTTCAAAGAGATTTGAGTAGAAATCATGGCTGATCTCCATTACCCTTCTGGAAGATGTAATAGACTCATCAGAACTTCAGGGGGAGTTATCTTGGCCTTATAGTTGATGAAGGACAGGCCATCTTTGCAAATACTTCTCTGGCTTCTGCTGCATCAACGCGGTACTGCTGCTCTTCTCTCTTTGAGGTCTTACTTTATCACTTGTCTGCACTGCTTTGTGTGCCTGAGGCTCATGCCAAACCATGTTGGAGAATGAGCTCGAGAGTTTCTAAAGGCAGGCATCTGTTTGTGGCTTTCTTGCTCTTGGGCATTCTTCGCACAATCATGGAGGTGCTGAACCAGTCAATTGTATTCCTCTTTGATGTTAGTGAAGGGAATCTTCCCAGTTGCTGGGATAGTTCCAAAGAGCCCCCAGTTCGTGGTCATTGTGGGTAATGTTTCCTTGCAAAAGGATTTCTTGTTGTCAAAGAGGCACAGATAACAGAGATTGGCAGGAATACAATGATAACACAGTAGAACAACCTGGGTTTCTGGAGCCGCTTATCTGGAACCTGCAGCAGAACTTCCAGCTGATCCAATGCATCAGCAGCGGCACCTATGGTGATGTCTACAAGGTTTATAAACTCAGCAGCAGTTCTTCAGTTGGTACCTTTCCGCTGCCCACCCCATTCTTTCTGACCCCTAACCATCCCCTTCCCCTACTTTTTGACATATTATTGTTTCAAAGAACATTGCACAGCAGAGCCTGGCATGCTACCTGTGAAATATTTGATATGCCAAATCACAGTAACAATTAAAGGACCCCATTCCCATGACCCTGAAATAGCACGCAATATGGCAGCTGTAAAAAGATGAGCGAGGAGAGGCTGATAAAATCTCAGGGCCGAACTAGGCTACCAAAATGAAGGACTAAAATGACTGTACTGTCAACACATGTACCTAGGTGTCTGAAGCATCCATCAGAGACCTGATGGTGCAAGCACAGAAGATCAAACATCATAGGACTGACTGAGACAAGGAGGTGTCAATTACATCAAACATTTTTGACACTGGAAAGAATTGTTCCTTGGAATTTGTGACAATAGAGGCCTTGGTGATGTCGGTGTCCTCATCAATACAAACTTAGCCATGACCGTTGATTCATTCTAATGCCCAAGAATCCGATTCATATACTTATGCTTGAATAGATGTGGCTCATTGTCAGCAATTTCTATCTTCGTTGTCTATACACCAACATCCAATTACGACAAAGAAGAAATTGAAAAATTCTACATAGAGCTGGAGAAATTCTATAAAGACCACACCTTCTACAAGATCATTGTTGGTGATTTTAATGCCAAGATAGGACCACTGAGAAGGTCGCCAGATGAATTCCACAACGGGACTCATGGTCTAGAATGGAACAAACAGGGTGAAAGATGGTCTGAGTTCATCATGTCTACCAAGACCATTCATGGTAACTCACAGTTCCAAAAGGTGGAAGCTAGGGCGGAGAGATAGCCCAGCGGGTAGGGCGTTTGCCTGGCGGCCCAGCCGCCCGGTTTGATTCCCGGCATCCCATATGGTCCCCAAGCACCGCCAGGAGTGATTCCTGAGTGCAGAGCCAGGAGAAACCCCTGAGCATTGCGGGTGTGACCCAAAAGCAAAAAAAAAAAAGGTGGAAGCTAAAAGTTGGACATAGGAGTCTCCCAGTGAACAGTTCCACAACGAAATTAACCACATCATTTTCAATTTCCTGATTGCCTGACTGATATCACTGTTGTCCCAGAATTCCAAACAGGATCAGACCATCTTCTCCTTCGTGCAAAATTCTACTTCACAGAGTGGGGAGAAAGGTGCAAACTTTAGGAAGAGAACTCCCAGAATGATGTTGGAGTAATTAACTATTTAATATAAAAGATTGTTATTGGGGAGTTTTTTTTTTTTTGCTTTGTTTGGATTGGTTTGCCAATCAATTCCAAAGGGGGCCACATCTGACTGTTCTCAGGGTTTACTCTTGGCGGGGGTGCAAGGGAAATATGTCCTGCTGGGAATTGAATCTCGATTGCTGGGTACAAAAAAAGTACCTTATCTGCTGCACTATCTCTCTGGTCCTGTTTTTATAAACATTTTTAATTAGTCTTCTACTGTTTGATTATATACTTTAGTTTCAACAAAAGATACCATGTTACATGAACTTGATATAATTTCAGCACCAAATAAAGCTCTCTATATGTGTCATTTTCCAGTAGCTCAATATTCAGTCACTGAATTATCTTTACTTTATTTCTCAATTTTCCTTTATATGAGTCATGTTTTTTCCACATTTTATAAAAATTAGTATTTAAATATTAAGGAAAAATAATATTCTGATAAAGACCAAGATTAGAATGTTGGAGCATAATTGGACTTTGACCAGCTTTAGGTATAATAAACTTACAACTCTGGTTAATTTTGCTTCTTTCTTTCTTTCCTTTCTTTCTTTCTTTCTTTCTTTCTTTCTTTCTTTCTTTCTTTCTTTCTTTCTTTCTTTCTTTCTTTCTTTCTTTCTTTCTTTCTTTCTGTCTTTCTTTCTGTCTTTCTTTCTGTCTTTCTTTCTTCTTTCTTTCTTTCTTTCTTTCTTCTTCTTTCTTTCTCTTTTTCTCTCTTTCTTTCTTTTCTTTCTTTCTTTTCTTTCTTTCTTTCTTTCTTTCTTTCTTTCTTTCTTTCTTTCTTTCTTTCTTTCTTTTCTTTCTTTCTTTCTTTCTTTCTTTTTTTCTTTCTTTCTTTCTTTCTTTCTTTCTTTCTTTCTTTCTTTCTTTCTCTTTCTCTCTTTCTTTTCTTTCTTTCCTTTTTCTTTCTTTCTTTTCTCTTTCTTTCCCTCTTTCCCTCTTTCTTTTTTCTTTCTCTCTTTCTCTCTTTCCCTCTTTCTCTCTCTTTCTCTCTTTCCCTCTTTCCCTCTTTCATTCATTCTTTCTTTCCCTCTTTCATTCTTTCTTTCTATCTTTCTCTCTTTCTCTCTCTTTCTTTTTCTCTTTCTCTCTCTTTCTTTCTCTTTTCTTTCTCTTCTTTCTTTCTTCTTTTTTCTTTCTTTCTCTTTCTTTTTCTTTCTTTCTTTCTTTCTTTCTTTCTCTTTCTTTCTTTCTTTCTTTCTTTCTTTCTTTCTTTCTTTCTTTCTTTCTTTCTTTCTTTCTTTCTTTCTGCTTTCTTTCTTTCTTTTCTGCTTTCTTTCTTTCTTTTCTTTCTTTCTTTCTTTCTTTCTTTCTTTCTTTCTTTTCTTTCTTTCTTTCTTTCTTTCTTTCTTTCTTTCTTTCTTTCTTTCTTTCTTTCTTTCTTTCTTTCTTTCTTTCTTTCTTTCTTTCTTTCTTTCTTTCTTCCTTTCTTTCTTTCTTTCTTTCTTTCTTTCTTTCTTTCTTTCTTTCTTTCTTTCTTTCTTTCTTGCTTTATGCTTCTCCTGTGGAGGATAACACAGTTACAGTAAAAACAATTCATGGAATAAAGTTCAAAGAGGATTGTCATGATAAATATGATAGCATTATTCTGGATATTGTTTACATTTTCTCTTAGGAAAAGACTGTTCAGTATTTCTATCCAAAATGACCAGGTTTTAGAGACTGAATCTGCCTCCAAGGTATCCCTTACCTGGTTCGATCTGTTGTCTTGAGCTATTGGGAAGCCGCAGTTATGAATGGAAGGAGTTGGGCAGTAAATTCTAGCTAGTCTTTGTTCTTTTGATATTCTTCACTGGGGAATCTAAGTTCTTAACAGATTTTCTATTAAATCACAGTGCTTTATTATCCTAGTGATTTCTTTATAATATACCACACTTTCCAATCTTTGAAACGTGCTCCTTTATTATTCTCTCCTCAAAATACTGATTTTGATTATTGTGTCTGCTTCACATCATAATTTGACTGGTGCCGTTATTAATTGTGATGATAATATTAGTTCTTTTTAAACGTCACAATGGTTTCTGTAGGATTAAAAATCATATTTTACTGCCATTTTCTCTAAAGGTATAGGTATTTAATGCAGCTAAAATAGACATTTTTATAATTTGATCTCCAATAATATTAACCTAACTCATTTAATTAAAATTTTCATATTAGTAAACAAAAATACACAAGCTAAATAAAATTGCATACATAAAGTCAAAAACATTAATGGTAAAAAAGAGAAATATATCTTCACTTAAACATTGAGGTTTGTAATGTTTCTTTAAAATAACAATTTATAGTCAAATATTTCCTATATCATCACCCCTAGAATTTTGAAATCTTGAAAGAAACTCCATTAAGTTCAACAGATCCTTAACATAAAATTTAAATAGTTGATAAGCTTCTCATATTGCAATTGTTAGCTTAGGGTTCTCAGGAGATTTGGCTCTGAAATTAGATACAATCACTTCTCTGCCAAAGAAAATTACACCAATTTAATGAAACTGTCACAGACTAGACTAAGCAATAGACACATCAAATAGATCAGTGCTCAAAGACTAGTCTTCAAATTCTCGGACTCTTTATGCCCACAGAATAGGGAAACATTGCTCAAATTCTCAAATTCTATGAGTCTCTTTTAGGTTAGGGAGCAATCTCATAGCACTGGAAAATTCCTTAAGACCTAAAGCATTTGGCCTGTAAGATTTATATGATCATATAATTTAACACACAGACTAGAGCTTTTGAGAATATCATGAGGGGCTATTGATAGTCACAAGAGGCAACCAACAGATACAAAGTCGTACCCTGTAGAGAAAACTGCCATTGTGGTCGCTCTTCTATAAGTAATTGCAATTGAATAAAATAGCTCTTTTCCTTCTGTTTTCAATTGCTTTCTGCCTGTTTTTAACATGTGCCAATCCTCTGAATGTCTTGCCTTAGGATACTATCTGCATTTACCTGCCTTTTCCTTTTCCTTTAGATTATTATTTGAGAATTTCCCCATGTCTCTACCTTTTTTTGTTGTTCTTGGGGAGCTGTTGGGTTCTGAGTTGCTAGCCTTAGGGTCCAGCATTTTCCCACCACAAGACCCTAAGGGCAGGACCCAGAAATGTGCCCTGCCCATAAGGTCACACCCAAAACATCTGTGCTAATAAGAGCTAAGGTGAGGCAGAATGTGCCTGGTCTTCTAACCTCTGATCACAGGGATATGTAAATCAATGATTATTACCTTGCAAATGTTACCTTGCAAATGCTAAATCTGTGGTTGTCATTTGTTCCTCTGTTACAATGGCCCAGGAGCTTGCAAATGTCCTGTAATGTGTGCTTGTACCCCCTCCGCCCAAATATTGTATAAAAAGTTTAAACTGTTTCCAGTAAAGCCAGTGCTGCTATCCAGAGCTCCCGCTGCAAGGGTGTCATTCATTCACTCTTTCTTTCCTTTCTCAGCAGCAGCAGCGGCAAGACAGAGAAGACAGAGTTTCTCCCAAGTCCATCCCTCTCCTTTTTTCCACAGGGATGAAGTCCGGCAAGATCTAGGTCTTCCTCATTTGTGCCGGGGGGGGAGTGGGGGGGGCTGCTGACCAGGGCCCCCCGACAGGGGAGCCAGCAAGGTGGGGGGAGTTTGGATCACAATTGGTAGTCTTAGAGGACTATGCATTTCTTGGTGTTGAACCTGGATTGGCTGCATGCTAGCAAGTGTGTTAACAGCTGAAATATGCCTGCAGTCCTTAACAATATTTCCGGTGCTTCTATTTGTCATCTGTGAGGCAATAAAAAAGCATAAAATCTGTAGGATTGCATACATTTATCAGCATTTTTAATTTGTGATTATAAATTTGGCTTTTCTTAAGAAGACTACTTTCCAACTATAGCATCTTATAAACAGGTTTGAATGATGGTAAACATTCCATCTACACCTTTTCTTATCCAGTTCAAGCCTCAATGCAAAAAATTAAGAATGAATTCCTTTATATAGTGAATGTTCTAAAACTAAATAAACAGAGCTAGATATGAAACATATCTACTTATCTATAAAGGAAGTGTATATTACAAGTCTGTCATATAAAGAATTTTCAGCCTGAAGCACTGTGAACTGATTGAGGTAACTATTTTTAGTATGAGAGTTTGTAATGCAAATAGATACAAAATCATAGCACTAAAAACTATTGGATGCTGTTGATATGAAGTGAATTAAATATAATGACCTTATAAATGCTCATATTTTAATCAAGATATAAATATTTTTCATGTTATTTCATGGTTTTATTTGGAAGCAATAAATCATTATCTCTAAACTAAATCGCCATGGAAAAGTCTAAATAGATGAGCTAAGTTCCACTGAGCTTTGTGATATCTTAAATCTTGCATATTCCACATTTCAGAGCTGCTTCTAAAGAACAACAAAGGCATAGCTTTTTCACTGTAACTTGAAGCTGGACTTTTATACATAATAAAAAATGCAATCCATTGAAGCAAATACAATCTGTTCTAAGTCTACCAGTGATATCCTATGGTAGATACCAGTAATATCCTAATGTATTAATAATACATTATTAATACAAATTAATCACTGTATCACTGTATCACTGTCTTCCCGTTCATCATCGATTTGCTCGGGCGGGCACCAGTAACATCTCCATATGACCTGTCTCATGCAAGTAGAACCCAAGGGCACCTGCTTGCTCCAGGAACATAAAAAGCCTCAAACCATTCCATCAGGTCATGGGAAAGAGGTCTATAATTGTTACTGGTATCTGGCATATCAAATACGACACGAGTAGCTTGCCAGGCTCTGCCGTGCAGGTAGCATACTAAAAAAAAAAGACAACTGACAAGTATATATGTATAATGTCAGTTGGTAATAGTCTGTGGTAATATTAATACAGAATTTTTTATATTGTGCAAAATGGTGTTAAAGCTAAGTAACAATTCACAACATGTTAAATAGTATCACAATTTATGAAAAGAATTTGGCATCTACCTTCCTCAAAGAAGCATATGTGATCCAGGATATTTCTGAAATTGTGTTTCCACTATAAAGACACCAAAGGATGAGAGTTAGACTAACAGGATGTTGGAAGTTGTCCTGAAAGGAAATCTCTGGTTAGACCTGCATTACAATCTGAATTATAATAGTCTCTTTAGACTTTACAAACCTAAAATTTCCATGAGAGCTGTTACTCCAACCAAGTGCAAAAGTAATATCAATTTAATAATTAATATTATGCTAAGTAATATTTTAAGTAATATAAGTAATAACCATCATTTAATAAGTAGTATCAGTAATATGGAAGAAAATCAGAAATTTTTGGCTTTAAGGTTTTTTTGTTATCCACAAATTTATTCAAATAAAACTGACTTGTAAATTCAATGATAATATATGTCTCAAATGATAAAAAGCATAATAGAAACTGAGTTTAAAAAATTTATACATCTTGCTTGGGGTGAATAAGTTAATAACTGCTTCAAATGAGTTCTGACTTATCTCTGAATACTGTGAATATTTATTACAGTAAATGGTACTTTATTCATGTAACTAAATTAATAACTTTAAGTTAGGAACGTGCTAGAATATACCTTTGGTCACAATATATTGATAAGGAATCTCATTTAAAAAATAGAAGTCAATCAAATATAAATTTAGGAATATAACTTGACAGTTTCTAAAAAAATAAATGAAAGGCCCATAAACCAAGGAATATATATGGCATTAGAATCTGGAAACAAGATTTTTCCTTTCTGGTATCTGCATAAGAAATATAGTCTTGATATGGCAATTTGAGTTTCAGACTTTCAGAGCAGTTATATTGATATAGAAACAATTTTAATATATTTAACAAATAATATATTAATTTAAATCAACAAATTATTGGTAATTTGTGACAAGAGATTAAGAAACTATATTAATGAAATTTGTGGGCTAAAATTGCAACAATACAAAGTCATTATCTTCAGATAAAAGCATAATAATGCTCTCTAACAGTGTACACTTATTGAATACTTTTTATATGCTAACCACATTAATATAACCTTTACAATTCAAAAGCAGTTCTTTATTATTTCTGAGGTGTGGAACTTTTTTCATTCAATTTTGCTTAAAGTATGATTCATAATTGAAGAATCAGCTTGAATCCATGCCATGTGAGTTCAGGTAACAAAATGTAAACCACTATGTTATGATAACTCACAGATCCTAAGTAATTAAGGAAGTGAATAATAATTAGGGTCTTAGCAGGATATGAATTTGTGAATCTATTAGTGGGGTTGGGAAAAATATTCCTAAACCAGGCAGGATTAATAAAAGCAACAGGTATGTCAAGAATGAATATGTCAATTTAGGTCTTAAGTATTTTATGATATGTTACCCACATATTTGTCTTATTTATTTAATAGAATGCTTCATATTATAAAGATTTTTTTAGTTTTTCAATTCTTTAGTAGATTTCCTTGAATAATTTTCTTTCGAGTAATCAAAGAGGCATTTGATTCCTATACACATAGAAACATTCATCCACAATTGCCTGACATTTATCTTTGTGTATTATCAGAATGTGTTATGGAAATCCAGGCAGAGATATATGAAATATCTAAAGCTTTCTGAATAAACAAATATATTGATGAAAGCAAACACAATATTTTACAGTTGGAAATGCCCTAAATAGAAATGGAAATTTTTCCCATGGAAAAATTTTTCTCTGCTGACCAATTTCTCATGGAGAATTTCCTGGAATGTCAGAATGAGAGATGCATATGCTTCTACTGAACAAACATTACCCCCCAAAAAAATTAAATTGGGAAATTATATTACAGTTTAGACTTAAATGTAAAAATTTATATCTAAAACTTATTTTCAAATTTTAGAATAGTTAGTTTAGTCTCACGTTCCCGAAATTGGAACTCTGACATACAAATTTATAGTCTCTTAAAATTAGAATTAGCTGAATTTGGGGGAGTGATTTGATGTAGTGACTATTGCAGCCAAAGAAATGATAACTCTGATACTTCAAAACACTGAAGTGGGAAGCCACAGCAAACATGCCCAGAGGGATTCTGTTTAGGGTTTGTCAATTGTGACTTCACTTTCTGCCGCAGACCGCTCAGTCGGTGTGAGCTCTAAGTCTCGGGAATACCCAGCTGAAAAAGTCAGGAGAACAGGAACGTCGGCGCAATGGACAGACAGGCACAGACACAAGGGAGGTCAAATGCTGCTGCTGCCGTTTACTGAAGACAAAACTTTTCTTTTTATGTTCAACAAATGCACAGACGCAAAATTACACCAGTTATTTTTTAGCAAAGGAGACATTTTTCAACAACAAAAGGAGTTTATCCTGTCTGCCACATATGACCACCTCTTGCCTGCTTGCCTGCACCTGTTTTTCAGACATGTTTTTCTGATGTCTTTTGTTTTTACATACTTTCATATTTGCCTTAAGTAAGATACACATTTTTTTATTTTGATATTCATAGAATTACTAGCTCTAGGCACATATTATAGATTAACTTAACCTACTCCTAAATAGAAACTTCTATGCAGAGTTTATTATTGTAAGATTATTAAGATTTTGTACTAGAAAGTGTTAACTTTAACAAGCCCAATTATTTTTCACACAGGAGGTTTAGGGAGGCTAATCACTGCATTCCCGTCAACAGGGGGTAGCCAGTCGCCTCGACCCATAGGTCAAGAATTCTCCCTTCCCGCTAATGATGGGAAGCAAAGGCCTGAAGGCCACGGGCCTTTCCTTATCAAGGACCTGAGACCAGCTCAGGCCTAGGCAGCCAGACACTGCGCGGGCTGGCATTTTTTACTATCTTTATTTTATGCTATAATTGTGTATAATGAAAACTATGGTTGCCACAGGTTTTTCTCTTTGTCCAGTCTCTTCATTACTCAGAGTCTAAGTTTCAGCATAAACAAGCGCTCTAATTGCACACCAAGCATTCTTAGAAACAACCAAAAGGAATTCTAGGGGGCTTTGTTGGCGACAGTCCCTTTTAGGGGAAGCACCGTCTGGTAACTGTCCCTTTTTAGGGGAAGTACCGAAGCCATCCCCTGGCCCAGTGAGCACTTTCATGCTACGCGAGCCGGTGCCGGGAGCCGTGGCAACTTTCATCCCTTCACTTTTCATCCTTTAGTGTATTTTCCAAGTAGTCAAATTTCTGGCAACAATTACTTGGATGTCCTGAGAGAAAAAAAATGGAAAGGGGGCTCTGTGGTAGGTATCTGAATGGTGAAAAGAAAGTTTTTTCTTGTTGACTATACCTCTCTAACACTGTAGTATACATTATAGTTATTTTGAGAGGAGAATGAATTCCTGGCTACTGAAAACATGTGCAGTTTATCTTCTATAATGTTGGGTCAAGAGAATATATCGTTGAAGACAGAGGTATAGAATTAACTGTAGACTGCTAAAAAAGAATTTTGATTAGTTGAAGACAATGATTGAAGATATTTAGATATTTGAGGTGATGGTTGAATGTGGGAATACTAAAAATAGTTAAGGGAAAATGTGCAGTTAAGATAGAAAATGAAGTACAAATATGGATAATTCTCACAAATTTTATAGGGAAACAGGAATAGAACACATCAAAAAGGACAGGTAGATTGAAATGAGAGAATTAAGGGAATCAGAACGGCATGGAACCATTGGAACAGAAAGAGCCTCTTGGTAATGAAACTAAATAGATTATGGGGGATGAATGGACAAAAACACATACGAATCAATTATCCTACCTCTCGGTTACTTCAAAGTACATTACAATTGAATAATGCAGACAGAATTCAGATTAAAAAAGGCAAAAAAAAAACAAACGTAGGGCAGTGAACCTACCAAAAATGTGAAGAGGTTTCTATTCTTTACACAGAAAGTTAAAGACATAATAGTTGAGATTTTTTTTTTTTTGCTTTTTGAGTCACACTGGCAAATGCTCAGGGGTTACTCCTGGCTCTGCACTCAGAAATTACACCTGGCGGTGCTCAGGGGACCATATGGGATGCCAGAGATTGAACCGGGCCGGCACAGGCCAGCCACGTGCAAGGCAAATGCCCTACCCGCTGGACTATAGCTTTGGTGCCTAGTTCAGAAATTTTTAGATTGATAGACAGACAGACAGACAGACCGACAGACAGACCGATAGACAGACAGACAGAGGGATGGATGGATGGATGGATGGATGGATGGATGGATGGAAGGATAGATAGATAGATAGATAGATAGATAGATAGATAGATAGATAGATAGATAGATAGATAGATAGATAGATAGATAGATAGATAGATAGATAGATAGACAGACAGACAGACAGACAGACAGACAGATAGATAGATAGATAGATAGATAGATAGATAGATAGATAGATAGATAGATAGATAGATAGATAGATAGATAGATAGATAGATAGATAGATAGATAGATAGATAGATAGATAGGTGGATGGGTGGGTGGGTGGGCGGGAGGGATGACGATGGACAGACGGATGAATGGATATCAATCTCTAAATATGTCTCTCTATATTTCAGTGGCTAGTACATAGAGAATGTTTATTTGCAGAGGACATTATTAACAAAAAAAGATGAGAGCTATTTAGGTTCAAGAGAGAGACCCAAGAAAGAATGCAGAAAACAAATCAATGAAGTATAGAATATGAAGCCATAAGAGAGAAATGGAACACAAGAGGGAAACATATTTGGGGGAAATGAAAATGATGATCTTAGTTGAGATTAACTCACAATGAGAAGACAGACATAAACAGGGATCACCACAAGGGGATATCATTATTTTGAAGATAGATGAAATGAAAAAACCATGGCCAGGAGAATCCTCTGAGAAGAGTCTTGTACCACAAGTGTACAGAACACCCAGTCCAGAGGAAAATGAACAAAGTGAGACAACAAAAGAGATTGAGAGAGATAGTCTGCAGCCAGTCTCAGTCTGGTAACTAAAAACTGCTTAAGTACCCCTAACTCTCTCATCCTTAATTTTCAAGTCTTTTGTCAAAGTGGCTATCAAATTGTATCACTTGACTTCCGTTGTTCATATATTTGATTGAGTGGGCATCAGTAACATCTCGATAGCCCTGTCGTGTGCTAGCGTAGTCCAAGGGCATCTGTTCCCTCCATCAACACAAAGAGCCTCAAACCATTCCTTCAGGTCATCAGAGCACAGAGTTCCACCCAAGAACAAAGCCGATTCTTCCTCATTTCATCAGTAAATGCACAAGATGAGAGCCCACTACCAAGAGTATACCACCTGTATGGCAGAGCCTGGCAAGCTACCCATGTCATATTTGTTATGCGAAAAACCAAAAACAATTATAGACCTCATTCCCATAACCTGAAAGTGGTTATAGAGAACAAAATTTTTATGGTAAAAAAATTATTATGAGGAGGGCTGGAGAGAAACTGCAGCCAGTAAGGTGAATAGAAAATGCTCATGTCATAGTTCAAATCCTTTGAGCTCAGGGTTAACGCAAAGGCACAGGGGACTTTCTTGGTTGCTGGGGGTCAAACCCAGGTGACTGTGTCCAAGGAAATACCTTACCTACTATGCTCTCTCTCTCTGGCCCCTCATATTTCAAACCTCAAGACAGTAACACAGCATTCTTTTTTTTTAAGTATTTTATTATACCACCGTGAGATACACAATCACAAAGATACACAATTAAAAAGTTCATACCTGGGTTTTGGTCATACAGTGTTCCAGCACCCATCCCTCCACCAGTGCCCATCTCCCACCACCAACTATCCGGTTCCCTCCCCCCTCCCCCCAGCCCACCTCCATGGCATGTTCCCCATTTCTTTCCTTTCTCTCTCTACCTTCCTTCCCTCCAGACTATGGACTACAGAACATACAGTAAAGGGTTGTCATGTGTGTGTATTCTTTTGCCTGTATTTAATGCTCAGTTCTAGGTTGGCACTAGTACCCTCGACAATTGTTAGCACACTGTTCCATTCTCTGTCCTTCCCAAGCTCTGACTCCCACACGCTTTGCGACAATTCCCACCCTTGACAAGACCTCCTGATACAAGGTCATGTTTCACTTGACTTTGGATATTGGCATCACAATGTGCACATATATATCTATGCCATGCAAATAAATGCAGTCATTCTGTATCTGTTTTCTCTCCTTCTGGCTAATTTCGCTCAACATAATCTTCTCCATGTCCATCCATTTATAGGCAAATTTTATTACTTCATTTTTCCTAACAGCTGCATGTTATTCCATTGTGTAGATGTACCAAAGCTTCTTTATCCAATCATCGATTCTGGGGCACTCTGGTTGTTTCCATATTCTGGCTATTGAGTAACACAGCATTCTTAAAACAAACTTAGGTCTTTGTAAGCCTAAGTCCCCTTCATCTGCTTAGGTTTCATGCTATAAAGTTAACCTTGTTCATCCCATTTGAGGTAGACTTTGATAATGAGAAGGAATGCAAGCACTGTGCTTAAAAGAGCAAAGTCTTTCTAATTTTTTTGGTTTCGATTTTGGGTCACACCCCGTAGAGCTCAAGACTCATTCTTGGCAGAACTTGAGAGAACATACTTGGTACAAAGGATCAAACTCGAGGTAGCGGAGTGCAAGACTGGAACCCTACGAATTGTAATGTCTCTCTAACTCAACAATAGTTCTTTCGTGTTTTGTTATTTAAATAAAGGGATCACATACTTTTCCACTGCTTTGTAAAACAGTGTTGTCTTTTTCTTTTTCTTTTTTTTCCTTCAGGATTTCCTGAGAAGATCCTGAGAGATAGAAAACATAAGACAATTGCCTTGTGTGCAACTGACCAGCATGTCACTCCTGATCACAAACTTAGTAGAGCAGCTGAGAACCATAAGGTGCGGCTCACACACACCCCAAATGATATTCTGATCCTTTCCCAATATAAATTATAAAAGGGATTAAAAGTGTAATTAGATACAGTTTTTTTGTTCATAGATACTTGCAATGTTTGCTTATAGATAGAGTTCATGTTGCAAAAAATTCATTGGATCTCTACACCCTTTCATTCCTCCCCCTCCCAGCCCACCCCTGCTCTGTGTTCCTGCATAGCTGGACTATGTGGGCTGTCTAACTGAATCTAGTTCTCTCTCTACTTGACTTTAATAATAGAAGAAACTGTCAGAGACTGTGAGAGAAGACAATGTTCTTGCCTTGACGTACAGGTTGACTTTGTGAATAAGGTCCAGCTTCTGTAGAAATATTATTTCCTGCCTTTGTATTCTGATCATCCTTGCCTCACGTTGCTTCCTAAGGGTCATTGGGGTAATAATAGCTCCATTCCATTGGGGAATTATGATTCACTATTTCACTTGTTTCCCATAACTCTGCTGAATTTTTTTTTAATTTTTTATTATACCACCATGAAACATACAATTACAAAGGTGTTCATAATTGGTTCTTGGTAATACAGTATTCCAGCACCCATCCCTCCACCAGTGCCCCATTTCCACCACCAATGTACCCCTCCCCTATGTACCTATATATTTATGTTATGCAGATAAATGCAGTCATTCTGTATCTGTCTCTCTCCTTCTGGCTAATTTCGCTCCAACATAATCTTCTCCATGTCCATCCATTTGTAGGCAAATTTTATAACTTCATTTTTCCTAACAGCTGCATAGTATTCCATTGTGTAGATGTACCAAGCTTTTTTATCCAGTCATCGATTTTCGGGCACTCTGGTTGCTTCCAGATTCTGGCTATTGTGAATAATGCTGCTATGAACATAAAAGTAGGGATGGTGTTTCTGCTGCGTATTTTTGGCTTCCCAGAGTAGATTCCCAGGATGTTCTTTTCTTCATTTTTTTTCAAATTACTGTATCTGTGTATCTGTGTTCTCCCATCACAGATGTAATCTGGATTATGCATATTAAAGGTGGATCAAAGTTACATTTAAACATGATCCTACATATATGTATTACAAATATTCGGTGATGTTTTACTGATCATTTCATGCAGTTTTCCCTTTATCTAGCAATGAACTGATGTCTAATTAGGCCAGATACTTTGAAAACTATGGTACAGGTCTTAGCCAGCAGAGTACACCTAGTTTAGCATGATGTTTCTCCTTATTGCACATAGTAAAATAGAGAAACAACAATTTCTCCAAGGTCGTCTTATCCGTGTCAACTTGAAAGCATTGTTTCATATATATATATGAACTGTGAATAATTAATTCAATTAATAGTTTCTATGAATACATTAAATCGAAATTGTGTGGAATCACTTTGAACCATTACTTTTTTTTTCATTATTATGACTATGGATACACTATTCACTTGTCCAGAAGTGTTGTAACTGAGTAAACTATTCAGAAAACAATCTAGACTGATTACTGGCACAATTCAAAGTCTCTAGAGAGTCTAATTCCACTATTTTTATAAGTCTGTTTACCCTAGCTAGTACTAGAAACCTTGGTTTTCCACGTATATATAATCTTCTGGAATATTATATGTTTTATAATTATTTTTTATCATAAAATCCAACCTAGCTTTCTTTCATTGCTTTTATGAACAATGATCCTGTTTTACTTCTTAATACTAAGCATATAATTCTCATACTTGGGAAATACTTCAGATATTTTACTCCATTAATTTTTAGGTTGTATTCAAATTATCTGTCTTACTATATTCCCAAAGTCTATTCCTCCCATAATTTTCTTATATCTCTATCACGATCACGATCTTCCCGTTAATCATCTATTTGCTAGAGCGGGCACCAGTAATATCTCAATATGTCCTGTCACATGCTGTAGAGCCAAGGGCATCGGCTTGGTACAGGAACATAAAGAGCCTCAAACCATTATATTAGGTCATGAGAATGATCTAATATAATTGTTACTGGCATTTGGCATATCAAATACAACACAAGCAGCTTGCTAGGCTTGCCGTGCGGGAGGCATACTCTATAAACACCTCCAAATAAAGCCTTTATTGATGAACCGCACGGCCGCAGGCGGCGCGAGCCAGGCTGTGATGGGCTGGTCGGCTGGGTGGAGTTCTGATGAGAGGGAAGTCCAATGTGGAAAATGGCGGCGCCCATGGAGTGGGTGGGGGTTGTCTGGCTTGTTGTGAGGTTCTGCCGGGGTGGTGGGCCAAGGCTGGAACCCACCATGCCTCCCGACTGCCTTATGAACAGCTGGGCACAGGGAGAGCAAGGAACCGCTCTGCCCCATGTCTGAGAGTCTCTGGAGCAGCATACCTGGGCCGGATTGAGGAAGAAACTGCTCCAGGGTGGGTGTCGATGATCCGGGCTGTGATGGGATTTCTTCCCTCAATCCGGCCCAGGTATGCTGCTCCAGAGACTCTCAGACATGGGGCAGAGCGGTTCCTTGCTCTCCCTGTGCCCAGCTGTTCATGAGGCAGTCGGGAGGCATGGTGGTTTCCAGCCTTGGCCCACCACCCCGGCAGAACCTCACAACAAGCCAGCCCGCACCCACTCCATGGGCGCCGCCATTTTCCACATTGGACTTCCCCTCATCAGAACTCCACCCAGCCGACCAGCCCATCACAGCCCGGATCATCGACACCCACCCTGGAGCAGTTTCTTCCTCAATCCGGCCCAGGTATGCTGCTCCAGAGACTCTCAGACATGGGGCAGAGCGGTTCCTTGCTCTCCCTGTTCCCAGCTGTTCATGAGGCAGTCGGGAGGCATGGTGGGTTCCAGCCTTGGCCCACCACCCCGGCAGAACCTCACAACAAGCCAGACGACCCCCACCCACTCCATGGGCGCCGCCATTTTCCACATTGGACTTTCCTCTCATCAGAACTCCACCCAGCCGACCAGCCCATCACAGCCCGGATCATCGACACATATCTCTATACCCAACCTATACTCTATAACTTATATAGAAAATTATTGATATAACTTTTTTATATAAAAGTATTAGTATCAAGGGGCTGGAGGAATAGTATAGTGGTTAGAGTGCTTGCCTTGCATGTGGCTGGGCCCCACGGGATGTCAAAAGATCATGTGGCTGCTTACCTAAAAGATGGTCAGACTTCTTCATCAAGACCCTAAACAAATGGGTTTGAGGCTTTTCATATTCCTGGAGCAAGCAGATGCCATTGGGCTACACTGGCACGTGATAAGGTCAAATAGAAAAGTTACTGGCACCCACTCAGGCAAATCATCGAATAACCTGATGTCATGTGATCAGGTGATGTTTAGTTATTTCATTTAATATTTTAACGTTGCAGTATAGGTGTTACCAGATGAATCTCAGAATTAAAATCAGCTCAATCTTTTAATAGTTCTACAAAAATGGAGTGTGAATAAATATAGACAAATAGATTTCTCAAATGAAAAAATACTGGAAAGAAAATTATAATGAAATAATATACTTATTACTTAATTTCTGATATATATTTTAAAATGATCTACCAAGATACTAAGGAAATGAAGATATAGTGAAGATATTGAAGATATATGAAGATATTGAAGATATAGTTGATCACACGTATGTGCCTATATATAAAATAATCCAATAAATATTCTCCTATCAGTTTCATACTAAATTTTTAAATAAGTTATGTAAATTACTTAAAATTGAAAAATCCAGATAGATATATAGCTTTTCAATACTATGACTTTAATCTTGTCAGTTTATTGGCAAACATAGTGAATTTTACTTTAAAAAGAAAACTGGTGCTGACTAAATCAATGTGAGTGATTTCTCTGTGTGAAAATAATGAAAACCTCTAAGCAATTCCTATTTCTAAGTAATCTTCTTGAAATCCCAATTGGAAAGTTATTCTATCTAGTCTATCATTATAAAACCAACTGCAGAAAAATATAGGAAATTTTTGAATGACATACTAATTGTTAGTCATGAAAAATTTGATGTTATTTGAAAATGATAAATATATTACTTTAGTGTAACTTTTTGATAATTTACTTGATTTATATTCTAATTTATAGTTACATTAAGAAGCTCAATCTTGATCTTGAGTATATAAAAATCATATGCTTATATATTGTCTTGAGTCTATACAAATTAAACATACACTTTTTCACTATTTGCTGTATTACTTACATCATTTATAAACTCCTTTGAGGTCAAGTCCATAAAGTCAATAAATACTTCCAATAAATTATTGATGAGCAAAAATTTGTTTCTTATCCTCTCTAAAGAAAATGAGGGTCTGGAGAGATACTACAAATAGGGCCATTGCCTTTCACAAAACAACCCATGTTCTTACTCCAGCATCCCAGCTGGTCCCGTGAGCACTACCAGGCATAATTCCTAAGTGCTTAGTTGTCAGGGAACGCCGCCTGGGTCCCCCGACAGTGTCAGGACAGGGGATTGTCTTCTACCTCCGAGGACGCCAGGAGAACAGATGACACTGGGAGTCAATCAAGGTGACTTCTGTAACTGCCACACCCTCTAGCAGTGTTTACATAGAAGAGAGATCTCATTAGAATGAACCTTGGCTTAAATAAGATTAAGCTGGGAGTGAGCAAAACAACAAAACTCCCAGATTAGCTAAACATGTCCTCCAACAACTCTCCCTTTTTTGTTTTACAAAAATATAAAAATACAAGTATTCTAAATAATACATACAGAGGAGAGAAACAGAAAAAGAACAATTCCAATTAAAAGGTAGTATCATATGTTGTCCCAATGTCCAAATTCATTTTGAACCGAGTAAAGTTCATAGTAAAATGTCTCTGGCTGTTTGGTCTAACAGACTACAGCCTGTATTGACCTAAATTAGTGAGAGTCAATTTCCCATGAAGTCACATCTCTGGAACAAAGTCCGAAGAACTGATTCTGGAACAGCAGCATCAGTGAAGACAGGAATGAGTCTCAGGAGAGCAATCATCAGGAGTTAGATGTATTATCAGGAACATTGGATCAGGTTTCAGGAGCACTGGAACCAACTTCTCAAGCACTGGTATAGGTCTCTGGAACAGCAGTACAGGCATTTCGCAAGGCATCTTCAGCAAGGGAATGCTGGCACCGGTAACTGTAACTTAATTTTACGTGAGAAAAAACACTTTTCGAGATTAATCACAAGTAGAGATTTTAAGGCTTTGCAGGGATCCAAGTCTGGGATGGAGAGAAGAATATAAAGAAGCTCCAACGCAGGTGAGCAGTGAGATAAGTATGAGAATTGATGAATCAAAATTGAGGAGTCTAATAGGTCAGCGAAGGAGCTGATGAACCCAATTGAGAAGGCAGTAGTTTAGACATAACATAGACACAACATTATTCACAAACATAATGGTGGCCACCACACAAGCATGCACACACACAAATTGGATCGATCAGTATATTACAGCTGTATATATGACCCATCTAGGGTGATAAATGCTAATGAATCAAGCGCTTCATGAATATAAAGCCGGGAAAATTGATGGTGAGAGAGTGTGCGTTCCTGTAGAGGGAATCTGTAGTAGCCAAGTTCTCTTTCTGTAATTTTTTAATCTATAAACAAGAAATATTAGAAAACTCATTAATTGTTAAACCGTTTTGACATAGAACGCTGTTTCCAGAGTTCTGCTTTTTCCACTCTTTCTTTTTTTTTTTTGGAATAGTTTATCTTTAGTCATCACATCAATAGGCTGCAAGGCAAGATTATTATTATAAATGAACTAATTGTAAATGGTTTGAACAGTAGTTTGCGATGTCTTTCTGCAACTTATTTCAGAAGAATTTAGGCATTTCCTGAATCTTGGAGAACTCGAGTTTTAACAAGACGTGAGTGGGACCCAAAGCTTCTTGGCATGGTTGCCATCCGTTAAAACATAGGCATATTCTTTTCCTCGAATGAGGAGGTTGCCTGTTACCCGTTTATCATCAATTTTCACCCAGATAGGTGAATTGATTGGTTTCTGAGCCTGTATATCTTCTTGAAAATGTCTTTCAGCAGCTGTGTACATCTCGCCCTGAGGTAAATTTAAGAAATTTAAGGTGAATAATGTTAAAGATAAAGAATCCATTGGAGGCATACTTGTTTTTCGTTGCTTCAATAACTGAGTTTTAAGCGTTCTGTGAGCACGTTCAACAATTCCTTGTCCTTGTGGATTATATGGAATTCCTGTAATATGTTTGATCTGCCACTCTTCGCAAAACGATTTGAAGGTTTTGCTGGTGTAAGCAGGACCATTATCTGTTTTTATGGTACGGGAAGCACTAAAGTAAAAAGGAGCACACAGATTTGGCTCTTTCAGAAGTCATTGGAACAGCCCAAATGAACCGGGAATATGTATCGATGACCACATGAAGGGAAAGGTTTGTTTGGGAATAAGTTGAGTATGCATTACATCCATCTGCCACAATTGGTTTGTCTGTAAACCTTGAGGATTAGCTCCAGCTACATGAGATGTACAATGTAAGGGAGCACAGACAGGACAATTACGGACAATTTGTTTAGCTTGTCTCCAAGGGATACCATGCTGTACATGAAGGCGGCGAGCATTTGTATGCAGAGTTTGGTGCTCTTCCTCAGCTGATTTGAATACAGGTGCTGCCAAGAGATCTGCTGTTGCATTTCCTCGAACCATTGGCCGGGGAGGCCAGAGTGTGACCGGATATGTGAAATATATATAGGGAATGTTCTTTTTTGAGGATTTCTTGCAGTTTCTTGAGTAGCTCCTGAATTATGGGATTATGGGCATTTAATGAAGCAGTGACGATTCCAGGAAATAAACCAACTACATATGCCGAATCACTCACCACATTACATGGGCCAGATATATGGGATAGTAAGTGTATCAGGGTTCGGAGTTCCACTTGTTGAGCGGATTTATAATTTGTGTGCACTGTTGTAGTCAATGAAGGACCAGTAATTCCGCCCTTTCCTGATGAGGAGCCATCAATATAGTATACTGGAGCATCAGGAATAGGTGAGGAACGGACAATGGCGGAAATTACAAAAGGTGTCCCTTTTCAGAAATTCCCAGGTTTTTCCAGCTGGGTAATGATAAGATATTTCTCCTGAAAAATCTGCTAAAGCTCTTTGAAGGATTTCACTGAGTGGTAAAACAGCTTCAATTTCTTTTTAGGGTCAGGTAGTACAATTACATGAGGATCATATCCAAGTAATACTTGGGTTCTTGATCTTTCCTTAATTATAAGGTTGGCTATCATCTCAAGGTAAGGTGTAGCAGTACAATTCTGCTTGTTATGTAAATAAACCCATTCTAACGTTCCAGATAATTGGGCTATAGCAGCAGTTGGAGACTCGGGAGTGTTGAAGACCAATAACCATACCTTTTCTCCGGGATTAAATCTGGAGAGGTAAGATTTTTGAAGCCGATCCATGAAAAAGTCTAATTCCTTTTGAGCTTTAGGAGTTAGTTGCCTTGGGCTATTCAAAGCAGGATCACCTTCAAGGGTATGGAACAGGTTACTGAGCTCACAGTTAGGAATCCCAAGGGAGGGCGCACCCAGTAGATATCTGCTAACAGTTTTTGAAAATCATTCAAGGTTTTGAGCCTTTTTTGACTAATGGAAATTTTTTTGAGGGCGCACTGTAGTGCGGTCAAGAGCATAGCACAAATATTCATATGGAAGCTGCATCTGGGTTTTTCCGTAGCTACTTGTAAACCAGCCTTGGGTAAAACTGTCATTACTTCATTATACAAATTTTGGAGATCTTTGGAATTATCACAGGCTAGCAAGATATCATCCATGTAGTGGATGATGTATGCATTGGGAAATTTAACAGAGTAGGTCTCAAAACTTTATCAACAAAGTGTTGACACATTGTTGGTGAGTTAGTCATTCCTGCGGTAATACTTTCCATTGAAACCTACGTAAAGGACCTTTATGATTGATGGATGGAACTGAAAATGCAAACCTTTTACGATCATCTGGGTGGATAGGTATGTTGTAGAAACAATCTTTTAAGTCTATGATAATTAGTGGCCAATCTTTAGGAATAGCTGCTGGGGAGGGGAGCCCAGGTTGTAGGGCTCCCATGGGGATCATTGTGGAATTGACATTCCTTAGGTCAATCAGCAACCTCCATTTGCCTGATTTTTCTGTATCACAAAAACTGGGGAATTCCATTCTGAAACGATGGCTCTATATGTCCTAAATTCAACAGTTCTTCCACTAGATTTGTCAGCGCCTCTAACTTTTTGATATTGAGGGCCACTGTTTTGTCCATATAGGTTTGTCAGATTTCCACTGAATACGGATAGGTGGTGGGCGCTTAACCACAGTGGCCCCAATTAAAAAGGGTTACTCCCTGAGTTATGCTTTTAAGGGAGCTGGAACAGGTGCCCAATGGGGATTGGACGAGGTATGTGAATCACTGCCCCCACTGCTTCAGCATGTCTCGACCCCATAAGTTTAAAGGCATAGGGCTATATAGGGCTGGACCATGGCTACGTTCACTTCAGGGCCAATACACGGCAGCCATCTCGCACTCTGTTGGAGAAGAGAAGAGGAGATTTGCCTACCCCCTTAGGCTGGGACACTCTCTTTGGGGCCCAGTTAGAGGGCCAATACTTGGTGGAGATTATGGTCATGTCTGCCCCTGTATCCAACATGCCTTTGAATTTCCTTTTTATAAATCTTGATGGGTATAATTGGCTGCTTGGCCTGAGAAATCCTGGTAGTGTACCCAACTAGATAGTTAGCAGGTTGCTGGTGGGCTTGGTTCTGTGCGGCTGTATAACCAACAATGAAGTTGGCAGAAGGGTTGGTACTGTTTAAGCCACCAGCTCTAGGGTGTTCGGACTGACTAGACGGATCCTCAAAAATTAATAATAGTCTAGCAAGCGGTTCCCCTTTTTCAAAAGTCCATTTAGTTGGTACAGAGATTGACAGTACTATCTTTCCATGAGATTCAGGATCTAGAAGTCCGAAATGCACCTTAATTCTCTTAAATTTAAGCCAATCGCTCCCTGAATTAAACCCATACTACCTGGGGAGCAGGTCCTTTTATTCCTGTTTTTAGCATGTAAGGATCTTGACTTGGGTATATTATGACAGTCTTAGGGCAGAGAATAGCAAGACTGCCATTGTCTGATGTGGTAGGCTGGAGATTATTTATTGATTGCAATTCTGTGGGTTCTGATTTGGAGGATACTGGGCAGGTGGGATGAATGAGGGTGCCCTGGATTCCAGCTGGCCTGGGGCTGGCCCCCACCCAGTTTCCCGTATTCGAGGGAGGCATAGGTGTCATTTGAGCCTGCGGAGCTTGTGGAACCTGGGAGGGAGTCCATGTAATATTTCCCATAAAGGGATTATTAGGATGTTGCCCTGTATCGATAGTTTTAGGAGATGGGCAATCCTCTATGGTTGTGCCCCTTCCCTCCACGGTTAAAGCAGGTTATCTGTCCAGATGAAGCCTGAGGCTGACTCGTCTCTGAGACTGACAGTCTCTGGCCCAATGTTTTCCCTTCCTGCACCTTGGGCATGGTCCAGGTGGGGCCCTCCGAGGGGGGGGTTGTGATTATTAGCATGGTTTTCCTGGTAACTGTTTATCCTTTGAGGATTATTGTTTCTCCCCCTGAAGCTGTTTGACATTTCACCCCTCTCCTGATCCCCCTGCTGTATAGGATAAGCCTCTATAGCATTCTGTGTCCCCATGGGCGGCCAAACCAACATTTCTACAGGCCTTTATATCCCATGAGGTCTTCCCTTTTCCTTAATACTATATAGTATTGCTCGACAATTTTGTTAGCATTCTCATATGCTAAGGTTCGTTTTAGGATTTGTTGAGTGGATGGGTCTTGAACCTGTCTTTGGATTGTCTCACTTAATCTCCCAACAAAATCAAAGTATGGTTCATTAGGACCCTGGTAAATTTTTGTACAGCTACCTAGATATTCTGGGTCAGAACCTACTTTTTCCCATGCTTTTAATGCTGTCTCCGAACAAATCTTAAAACAGGTTCAGGTAATTGCTGTTTTTCTTTCTTTTGCCATTCACCTTCACCTTTCAGCATGGCAAAAGTTATATTATGGCCGATTCTGTATTTCTTAAAGTGTCAATATTGGTTAACCCCATCTGCATACCACATTTGCCATTGCATGAACTGTGATTGGTTCAGACAAGTACGGGCTACCATTTCAAAGTCTGACAATACCCACTGTTTATTTTGGCTCCAATCAGTTAAATATTTTAAAGAATAAGGACTTGATATTCCAAACATGTCGCAAGCCTTCCTAAATGGGGTTATTGACTCAATTCTTAAGTCTTCATGAATTGGTTTTACTTTATCTTTAGATTGGTCATGAGAAAGATTGCTGGGCTTTGCTCTTTGATTATTATTAGATTGACAACCACAGGAACTGCAAGGCTCTTGGGGCCTGCAGGAGCTAACCTGTTTCCCCTTCTTCCTCATCAGAGCTTGTAGTATCTGTCAGAGGGCTTCTTCCCCTTTGAAGGTATTAACTCGGGGAGATTTTCAGCTTGAGAATTTGCCTCCTCTGGGTTTCCCTGTTCCTCCTCTAAGTTATCAGCCACATTAGAATTCTTTTTAGATTTTTTTCGCTGGGAATGTATACACCTTTTTCAAGTCTACAGCCTTGGGGCGTGTTTGTGAACACTTTTAGTTGGTTCATGCCTCAGTATCGGGTATGCGCTAGGTCCTGATTGATAAGTTATGAAATCAGAAATCTCCCTGCATAACACATCCATTTCTTGATTTAAGTTTCCAAGTTTCCTATATATTTCTTCCTTTGTTCTTTCAATCTTATGTCTAACTTCCCAACCTCCTCTTTCTGTCCATCTATCCTAACTCTCTGTTTGTCAATTTCTCCCTCTAAGATAGTGCTTATTTTACTGATATCCTTCTTCTGCTCTTCAAACTTTACTTCAAATTTTAAATCCTGTTTAATAATTTTACTTTCCTGTTCTTCTAATTTTTCTTTGAATTTTAAATCCTGTTCTAATTTTTTCCTCAAATTTTGAATCATGTTTAATAATTTTACTTTCATGTTTTTCTAATTTTTCTTTGAATTTTAAATCCTGTTCTTCTAATTTCTTTTCAAATTTTAAACTCTGTTTAATAACTCTGTCCTCAAGCTTTAAGACCAGTTTACCTGTAATTTTATGATTCTCACTTATTTCTTTAATCGCCGAGTAAACCTCCGTCCCTTAAGATCGCATTCAATTTATTACTTTCTTCCCTCTCTCTATTAAACATTGTCCTTACACAAAGGTACAGTTTAAAAATCGCAAGGACCCAGATGATTTGTGAAAAGATTGAGTAGTTCACAGAAAGCAACTTCATTGACTGGGCTATGTATGATTCTGACCCAATAAAAAAGTACAACATATCGATACCACAAGAAATCCATCATTTCACTCACGGTTCCAACGCAGATGATCTCTGTCCGATGATGATTAGGCCAGGCGATGTCCGCGAGCCCACCCAGGGACGCCAGATGTCGGGAACGCAGCGGGGTCCCCGACAGTGTCAGGACAGAGGTTGTCTTCTACCTCCGAGGATGCTGGGAGAACAGATGAAAACTCACGAATCCGTGCAGTTCCAAAAATGGCTTTTAATAGTACAAAAGCTCTTCCACAGCAATCCAATATAATGAACAAACTCTAGCTCTGGTCGAACTTAGACCATACAAAAGAGCCTAAGTCTCCCACCAAAGAGAGAGGATCTCAACCGAGCTGAGTCCTACCCAGAAGTAGGAGCAAAAGGCCAAAGAGCAAAGGCCAAAAGCCAAAAACCGCAAGCCGCAGGAGCCAAAAGCTGAAGGCTGAGGAACCAAAGGCAAAGGTGAAGGGGCCTCAAGTCAGCCCCCTTATATACACCAAAGTAATCCAATCGGGAGGTTGTCATGTCAACAAAGAACCCTAAACAGAGTGTAGTGCCACACCTTATTGCAGGTATAAACAAAGGTTATGACAAGGACTAAGGAGATTATCTCTATGTAAAACACTGGAGAGAGAGAGGGCTGATATAAAGTAATACATCTTAACTTCATGAGCTTCATGTAATCTAGATGGTACCCACAAGGTCCTTCTTATTATTATCTGCACCAGGGTGATTCTGAGTATCTTGTTCTCGTGTACTGAAAGGGTCACTCTCGCCTGCTTAGAACAAACTAGTATGATCCTTCCTATAGTCTTCCTATAGTCTCAGCATAGCCAGGGTGGTAGTCTCCTGGTAAATTCTAACTGTCACACGTTGGGTGCAGTGGGTATAAAGAGGAGCTGTGCCCAATCTAGAAAACATAGAAGTCTTAGTAGATGTATAAGTCAGAAGCTATTCAATCAAGGTGACTTCTGTAAGTGCCACACCCTCTAGCAGTGTTTACATAGAGAGAGATCTCATTAGAATGAACCTTGGCTTAAATAAGATTAAGCTGGGAGTGAGAAAAACAAAAAAACTCCCAGATTAACTAAACATGTCCTCCAACACATTGTCAAGTGCTCCTTAGGCGTTGCTGGGTGTGGCCCCCCCCACAAAAACCTGTTAAAATGACGCATCATATACACACTAATCATAAAGTTGTAACAATCCTATGAACAGGATAATAAATCATCAGTAGTTTAAAAAAATTCTGGAAAAAATATATGTGGATACTATCACTTGATCACTTGATATCCAGTTTTTAATCAATTTACTTGAGCAGGCACCATTTGTCCCTGTCTGTTGCCGGTGTAGCCCAATGGCATCTCCTTGCTCCAGGAATACAAAGAGCCTCAAACCATTCGCTTCAAGGTCTTGACGAAGAATTCTGACCATCCTGGTCAGAATATAGGTGGGTGGCCACGTGATCTTTTGATGTCCTGTGGGATCCAGTCAGTAACGGCTCTAGTCCAGTAGTCATCTCCAAGTCGCATTACATGTCCAGACCAACTAATTTCAGGCTCCTTGGCAAACAAGAAAGTATCCCTGCTTCTGGATCGTCAATGGAGGTCAGAACTCCAGATTCATTCTATCACTTGAGTGAGGCATGATATTCCAAGCATAGCTCTTTCAGTTCCTCTCTGGGAGACCCAGATAGCATTCTCATTCTGCTTTCATAGGGCCCAGGTCTGTGATGTGTATGTTAATGCAAGAAGAACATGGAGTTGAAGAGATGTGTCCGGAGCTGGAGGTTCTTTGTCCTTTTAGCTATTTCTTCAATGCTCTTGAAGGCGTTCCATGCAATCTATTCCTCCTGTGCAGCTCAGGTTTTAGGTCGTTCATCATGGTGACTTCTCGACCTAGGTACACATAACTGCTGCATTCAGAAATATTTGTTCCGGTGAGTGTGAATGTAGCCTCTGGAACTTGTTGATTTTTCATGAACATTGTTTTGTTGAGATTCAGCTGTAGACCTATCTTTCCACATTCTTTGTCTAAGTCAGCCAGCATTTGGGCCACTTGGCTAATGTTTGGTGTTATTAGAACAATGTCATCAGTGAAGGGAGGTGTTGTAATTATCTACTATCTATCTTCACTCCCAGTCCTTCCCATTCTAATTGTAGTATGACATTCTCGAGGGTGGTGCTGAAGACTTTTGGTGAGATGGTATCACACTGCTGAACCCCTCTGTTGACATCAGTGATCACTTCCTTGTAGAATGGTAAGATCCTGGTGGTGAATCCATAATACAGCTCACGAAGGATATTGATGTATTGGGTTTGAACACCCTGTTTGGCTAGGGCTTCGATGGCGCCGGCTTCAGTCTCAACAGAATCAAAGGCTTTCTTTAAATCAATGAATGTTAGACAGAGCGGCATCTTGAACTCCATACAACCCTGAATGAGCTTGGTTACCATGTGGATATGGTGGATTTTGCAGAATCCTTTTCAGAACCTAGCTCCCTCACTTGATTGTCCTTCATCTAATGTTCTGCCAATCCTGTTCAGGATGACTCAAATGAACAGCTTGTAGATGATGATGGACAACAAGTAGATGGGGCGATAGTTGCCAATGTCATGGATGTCTCTCTTCTTCAGAGTGATAAAACTATGAGATGATTTTAGAGGGACAAACGTTTAGCCAAAGAAAATTCAAACCAAAAGCCAAGCAACTTAAACAGAATATGTCAATAGAGCTTTATCTATTATTCAATGAGAACAATACATCACTTTTTTTTAATCTAGAAATGATGTGAAGTTTAAAGGTGAAATTGAATGCAAAATACTTGGTAGACAGTGATCTTCACATATGTTAGAAGACAAGATAATATTAATTATGCTTATATGTGTTATTAAATAGTTTACTTCATTATGAAGTAAAATATTTTTCAAAAATTGCCTAAAAATTAAATGTATTGTGATTTAGCAAGACAATATTTTAGATATATGTGCCATTGAATTATATTGTAAGGTGAATTTTTGATATTTTCTGATAAGAAGTATATTACATGGCATATTGTGTATAAATTAACTTGAGTAAAATGTCTGGATTCAAATTGAGGTCCTGCTACTATTTATTTTAGATGATTGTAATTATCTTTGAGCTTTCATCTTCCTTAAGAATAATCTTTTTTTTTTTTTTCGGTCACAGCCGGCGCGCCAGGGGTCTCCTCTCTGCACTCAGGAATTACTCCGGCGGGCCGGACCAATGGATGCCGGGATCGACCCAGGCCGGCACAGGCTGGCACGTAAGGCAAACACCCACCCGCTGGGCTCGCCCGTCCCAAAACAGAATAATCTTATGACCCTAAAATATTTGGTGTGAGATCCTCCATTATTTTTTTTCAAAATGACAATTACATGTTTTTATTTATTTGCTCATATTATTTGCATGTTATATTTATGATTACCTTGACCACAGTGTTGGACACTGTGTTCATAGCTGTCTCAGACAAAGATGAATTATATAGAAGTAAATACATTTTTTTCTATTGTATTTGTTAACAGTTGACTAGACCAATGGATAATATCCAGTTTGTTTAAATGGCATTTCCACAAAATGGAAAATGTGGGTACTACTCTGCATATCCCTTTCAGGATATGGACAAAATCCAAACATGAACATTTTTGTAATTGTTAAAAAATAAAATAAATTAAAAAAAAATTTAGTGCTTTAGGTCAGATTAAAAGTTATCCTAATAGTGATTGCAGCACTATTATCAGGAGGAGTGAAGTCGGGAAACACACATGATGGCCCCTCAGACTGAATGATAACGTGAACTAGGACAATGAAAAATGTCAGAGAGCAAAACTTTTTTTAGACACACTGCAAACAAGATCCAGTCAGTACTCTGGAATGACACTAACAGAAAACATTTTTTTCAAGAAAAGAAAAAAAATGAAATGAGTCATTTTGTGAAAAACTATTATGAATTTAAGGGACAGTAGGGTAAATTATGATTGCAAAATATGCATACCCAAAGTTCATGTGAAGGCTTTCTTGAGATTACTAATTCCATCTGCGATTTTTAGTCACACTTGTTCACATTTGATAAAATTATAACATCAACTTCAAACAAAATGAATATGAAATCAGGAAAAATCAGTCCTGTCTCTCAACACAGGTAAAAGCAATTACAATTTTATGAATCACTCTGGTAATAGCTCACAAATTTCAGATTAAACAACTAAAATTTGTTGTGTTTTGTTTTGTTTTGTTTTGTTTAGTAATCAGCTGTTTTTTACTACAGCAGTTTTAACCAGTTACTATTTCTTAAGAGCAATGGAAAGGTTTTAAGTGAAACAATTTTTTCCATTGAAAGACATACTTGAACGACTTATTTAATAATGCCTGGGTGAAAGCCTCTAGAATATTATGACGTTTATTCCCACTCCACCACCCTCATTGGTATCATCATAATGACTTCTAAATTGAGAAAATCCCTTAATTCTCCTGAAATTTTTTAACTTGTTTTCGTATTGTGTAATATAAAAATGGTTTAATAACGTTACTCTTCCCTAGGTACTTACTTTTATGTTTGAAGGTTTGTTTGTGAAAAATGTTTGTGAGAATATAAAATTTTTAATTCACTTTTATTTTCAAAACTCTTTTTTTGTCATTTACTCAATTCATTTTTATTTTCCAATTTCCCCCTTACATTTTATATAAACACTGTGGCTTCCAAAATTATTTCTGATGATTTGTTACAGGAAATAAATATTCCAACACCAATCCCACCACCATTACACATTCTTTTCACCATTGTATCATTTTCCTAGTCAAACTTCAGTCTGACCCCATAGCAGATCCTCAATAATTTATTTAATATTACTTGTTTTCAATAATTTTTTGAGAATAATCAAAGCTGTTTCCCTAGAAGAAAGAGAAGATTATTGTATCTGACCTTGAAATTATTAAGTCCCTGTATACAAGATTATTAAGATGTTGTTGTTACAGGTTAAGTCTTCTGTGTTACTTCCTCAACTGAGATTGGTTGTCTTCTATGTCATAACCCATTCAGTCTAGGTTGTTACTATTGTAGAGTTTGGAGAATCTGTATATTTGGGTTAAACATACATGAACATATACATGTATTTAAGAATAGCTCTGGACTTTGTTTCTGGTATAAATAGTCTTGATGTTAAAATGCTCATTCAAATAGTGTTATTTTACATTTACTAGTATTGGAGTTATTTTTCTCTTATTTTACATTTGGAAGGTCCTGGAAAATTGTACTCTAAAGAGATAAAATTAATTTTACTGTATCATCATCTATTTATATGTTGAGAGAAATTTTATCTTATTTATTTCATAATACTAGACATATTTTCTTATTTTACAATGTAACTATTAAATATATTTGCTTGTGTTTGTATTTTTGTTTGATTTTGTTATTTTCTGGGGAAGTCTCAGGGGGCTAAACCGGTTAGCCCCCCTGAGAGTTCTCTCAACCCTGTGAGAACTCACACCTGCTCCGTGCTCAGAGATTTCTCCTGGAAGCTCTCAGGGAACCAGATACAGAATGCATGTGGGAATAAAAAGGGTACAAACCCAAGTTAGAACCGAGGTTGTTCTTGAACAAAGCAAATGCCTTAAACTTGCTAAATATCCCAGGACTCTAGGTTCATTATCTGCACTTTTTCCTATTAAGGTATTAGGAATGATAACTTCTAGTTACTTATAAGTATGATAATTTTAGACTTTCTGGAATATCCATAAATTGGTTTTGATACAAATTCTCAGACAATGACAAAAAATGAATCTGTTCCATACAGTTCACATCACGATTGCTTTGACTTCTTTCAGGACCTTGAAAGATGCCTATGACTAGTTGTAATTTTGTTGTTGTTTGTGTATTTTGTGGGAGGCATAGAAGTTGTTTTAGTGTCCAATAATCTAGGATGAAAAAAATGACACCAAACAATGAAGAGAAAAGATTCAATACCCTTGTAATCCAACTTCTTAAGCAAATATCTCTTACATGCTATTGTGAACATCACATTTTGAATAGCCTGTTCGATATAATACACCTTATTGAAATTTCATACTATCAATCAAAGACATAAAATAAAAAATTCACTTTAAAACTTTACTGCCAAGAATTAGTGTCTTACTTTTTGACCTGATTATTGTATTTTCCAAGCATATAGAATGGCAGTACCTGTTAAGTCATGTCAACATCATAAAATATGTATGCACAGTATTCACATACCAAATAAGCACTACCATAAATAAATCAAAAGTTTTAAAATTACCTGCATAATGAATAGGGTGTTTATAAATGTATAGTCATTTTACAGGTACAGGGAGGCCTCTTATGTTTGACCATCTGGCAGCTTGGACAGCGGATGTCCTTGAGGCAGACGCACTTGAACAATCCTGAAAATATTTCTATACTGTTAGCTCAGTGGGCTTATAAGTATAACCATGAATTCAGTAAAATTTCTGTTCTCTTGCTAGAAACTGTTAATTGGCAGATTAATAAATTAATAAAGAGGTAGTACATAAAGCTATTATCTATATTCTTATTCAACAGTCTCTGCCAAACACCTTAGATATATTTCTATTCATTCCAAACTGACTGACTACAGTCTGAGTTGTAATGGGGCCTCAAGAATAGTTTTAGGGGTCCAGAGTAATCATATAGTAGTTAGGGTTCTTGGCTTGAGTGCAACCAACTGGGATATCTGGCATCCAATATGGTCCCTAAGCCCTGCCAGGTATGATCCCTGAGCGTAGAACAGAGTAAGTTCTGAGCACTGCTGAATGTATGTAACCAAAATACAAAAACAAAAAGAGTTTCTCTACTATTGACTCAAAAACATACAAATAAAGGAAGACTGGAGGAGTGAACAACACATTAATAAGCTTGTTTTTAAAAGGAGGCAATGATTACTTCAGCACAAAATATTAATCATGACATAAAAAAAGTAATCCTAACCAGTTTTTTGTTGCTTTTTTTTTTTTTTGGGGGTCACACCGGAAATTCTCAGGGGATACTCCTGGCTCTGCACCCAGAAATTACTCCTGGCAGTACTCAGGGGACCATATAGGATGCCGGGGATCGAAACTGGGTCAGCTACATACAAGGCAAATGCCCTACCCTCTGGACTATTGCTTAGGCCCCTAATTCTAACCAGTTTAAAGGATCAAGTCTATTGATAATTCTACAGCTTCTACCATCAAAGTCCAAGCATCTTATATATTTTAGTTTTTCTAAATCTAAGTTTTTACCTAAGAAAAAATTTAAGCCCAATATCAAATTAGTTGCAGTCATTGCATTCTAAATAAATGAAACATGTCATGGTATTTCACAAGGTAAGAAAGAACAGGAGTGAAGAGTGAGTGAAGGAGGGCATAAATATTCAGTTTAAGTCTTTAAGAAAAACACATAGCTCTTTTGATTTGTGTATTGCTCCTTCACTAAAAATGAGAACACCAAATATAGCCCCAGGTCTTTTTCAGTTTTGACTGGAATCATCTAAAAATACAGCTATGCATAATTATAAGATTCCAAAGATTTGAGAACAGAAATCCTAAACCTGCAGTATGTTACTTTTTTATGATAGGTTTTTAACTGAGAAGAAAACATGTGAAACCCTGGAGGTTTTGACTTAGATTTCTTGTTTTGACTCAATATTATTACTTCAAAGGTATTTGAGATATATATATATCATATATGTATATATACCATATATATACATATATGATCTATATCTATATCTATATCTATATCTATATCTATATCTATATCTATATCTATATCTATATCTATATCTATATCTATATCTATATCTAATCTATATCTATATCTATATCTGGTGCTGTCTGCTCTCCTTCCCCTTTCTCTTCATAATTTCCACAAATCCCACCCTGTCCTTTTTGAACAGGATCACAACTCAAACAGGCCTCTCTTATCTAACAATTCTCCATTCTCAAGAGAAATCTTTAAAAAATTAAGAAATTTAGTATGCTACATTTCGACACAAATTTAATTAGATGCAATTGAGCAACTCCCCTAGCGTTTTTCCCTTTCTTACCTATCTTTTTTATAAACATGAAGCTCCATTCGTTTTTTGTGCTCTTGCTGCCAGGGGATGGCTTCATCATTATCTCCATTAAAATTCACCACACTTCAGAAACAAAGAGCATCACCAAATATCTGTGGGATGAATTATAGAGCTGAGGTCAAAAAGAGCATCTCTGGCTGTTCTCATACTTCCTGTAAGAGAAAAGACAACAAAGTAAAACCTAAGTGACAAAAGGATCTCGAAGTCCATGATTGACTTTATTGTTTGATAGCTGACCCAGGAAAGGTCTAATTGAAGGAGTGTCTGCTGGAGAAATGATTCAGCTGGGCAAAGCATGTGCTGAGACTAAATGGCAGTAAAGAATCCAAACACCTGCAGCCTAGTCACTAAAATAGACAACTCTAAGCTGACAAAGAGTGATAGAGAGAAATTTTTTATTAATATTTTATTATACCACCATGAGATATAATTACAACATCGTTCATATGTGGAGGTTTTAGTCACATAGTGTTCCAGAACCAGAGATCCTCAAGAAGTTTTGAAATGACTTAAGTATTATACCAGTGCCCAATCTGAGTAAAGATTGTATTTCAGGGATTTGGATAGAGTCCACAATAACAAAAAGAAATTCAGTGGAAAATAGAACACTGAAATGTTGGACAAAATGATGTGTTTGGTTCCCATAATATAGCTGTGTACTAAAGCACTAGCCCCTACAGTGGTCAAGGTCTCTTTCTAACTGTGAGTTGCATTAATGCTTCCCACCAGGGTGCAAGAGAATGAAAGCTAAGGCAGTGCAAGGAGGGGAATTATAGAAATCTCAGAGGATAATAGAGAGTTGGGGACAAAGCTGTGCCCTGGACTCTTCCATCAATTTCCTCAAGGCGAGTGATATTCCATGGACAACACTGAACTTGGCCATGAAGGAATCATTTCTTTCCCAGTGAAGTGAAAATCAAAATTGGTTTTTAAAAGTCAGAGGTCCTTTAGAGTAAGATAGGTGCAGGGATACCACAATAGTCACACACACACACACACACACAATACTAGCAATGAAATGATGTCATCTCAAGATTTGTCCTTAAGGAAGGAAGTAGAAGTTCAGAGCCACTGTGTTATAGTACAGAGATCAGAAGGAACTAATACATAGCAAGTTCTAATCAAATTGGTTGTCCAACTCAGAATTTTTCTTTTGAGTTGTAATACACAGAAGCTTTTAATGTTGAAAAAATTATATATGCTATAGCACAAATATATACAGATGCATATAGTAAGGGCAGGCAGAAGTTATTTATCATACTCCTGCATTTATTTGGAAAATCTGTTCTGTCCTCTTTGATCATACATCAAGTGTACATATGAAAACATGTATATCTGCTTTTGAATTAAGGGCATAGGATACTATATTTGAATATCAATGGACTTTATTATTTATTATTGTGGGGTCATATTACTGTTCACTTATGGAAGATAGACCCTGGGGCAACTTACATACATGCTGGGGATGAGGGAAGCAGAATAGGGTTTAAAACCCAGGGGGTCCTCGCATATGCAAGACAAGCACGTGCTCTACCACTTGAGTGACAACTAGGTCTTCAAAATATCAGTGACTAAACTAGAACCACATCCTGACATATCAACAGTTTTAAAAAGAAAGTGTATGTTAATTTTGTGACACATTCTAGGAGCTTTTATATATATATATATATATATATATAGAGACAGAGAGAGATATTTAGGGTACAAGTATTTCCTTCATTCATTAAATATAAATGCTGTTATTATGTCTGCAGAGATTACTCTGCAGAGATGGTTTTAACCAATAGTGCGGCCATTCTCCTATACACTAAGGAGAGCTAGACTCTAAGCAGTCATATTTGCTGTGACACAGAACACAATTTTATTTAAGTTTGAGAGTTTGAACACATGAAGCATGAATGTTTCTCTCTCTCTCTCAAACACACACAAAATGAAGCTCTCAGGCAAACAAGCCTGCCACTATGGTAGGTTGGTCTCTTTCTTCTTCTTCTTCTTCTTCTTCTTCTTCTTCTTCTTCTTCTTCTTCTTCTTCTTCTTCTTCTTCTTCTTCTTCTTCTTCTTCTTCTTCTTCTTTCTTTCTTCTCTCTTCTTTCCTTCTTCTTCTTCTTCTCCTCTCTTCTCTTCTTTCTTCTTCTTCTCTTCTTTCTTTCTTCTCTTCTTCTCTTCTTCTTCCCCCTCCTCCTCCTCCTCCTCCTCCTCCTCCTCCTCCTCCTCCTCCTCTTCCTCCTCCTCCTCCTCCTTCTTCTTCCTCCTTCTTCTTCTTATTCTCCTCCTCCTCCTCCCTCCTCCTCCTTCTTCTTCTTCTTCTTCTCTCTTCTCCTTCTTCTTCTTCTTCATCTTCTTCTTCTCCTCCTTCTTCTTCCTCCTCCTCCTCCTCCTTCTTCTTCTTCTTCTTCTGCTTCTGCTTCTTCTGCTTCTTCTTCTGCTTCTAATTCTTCTGCTTCGTCTTCTTCTTCTGCTTCTTCTGCTTCTGCTTCTTCTTCTGCTTCTTCTTCGTCCTCTTCCTCCTCCTCCTCCTTATTCTTCCTCCTCCTCCTCCTTTCTACCTCTGTCTGTATCTCTCTCTTTCTACCCCTCTTATACGTTGGAGCTCAGAGTTTTTAGGTATTGATAGAATCCAAAGTCATTTTTATCTTGACAACATAAGCAATGAGTAGGTCCTTAAAGGGAATGTAGGCTTATCTCATGGTTAAGAGAATTTTTTAAATTCCAGGCTGAGTAAGGTTCCGTTTGGAAGCTGTTGATGGTAATTTAAAGTGGCAACAACATTCAAAGTGCAACCGTGATGATTTTGGATCTCATTTATTTTGCTTTGGAAGTGTGGGTAAGGGCACAGGTCTAGAAATAAATTGACCTCCATCCATTAGTAGATTCAATTTCTTTGTATATGTGTTTTCGAATCTGGATCTGGTATACTATTAATGATAGTTTTCACTGCTAGAGTTGTGCCTTATCAGACATTGTCTAGCCACAAATATACCTTAAAGAAACCAGTGAAGTGGCACTTTTGGCAATGTTATCAGACGGCTTCTTTCAGGCAGTCTCCCTAGGTTTGAGGCAGAACTAAATCAGCCTTATTTTCTTTTGCACTTGGCCAACACCATATTTTTCACCATCACCATCCTTTGCAGTGTCCACTGTCTGAACTCATTTCTAACAGCTCCTCGAAAGGTATGGACTCACAAAATCTCAAGATGTCAATTTCTTCCATGAGTCAGGTGCTAAAAAGGAAGAACGGAATTCTTTCTATTGATTCCTAAATCCCAGAGGCCAGAATGCAGCCAGAAAAGCTCACTTACTTCTGACCAATCCAAAGAAACTGTTCCAGACTCTCCTGGTTCTTCCTGTCTTTTGGATCAGTCATCACTAGGAAGCAATTCTATGACCACAGTCCAAATTTTATATGAATAAAACAAATAATCGTGCAGAATATTAATTTTTCTTTTAGTCTTTTTTTAAGGAGTACATTATCAGATAAAATGAAACATGGGATTTTCAACTTAAGACATAAAGTAATTATTTAGTGGAAGGTGAAATGGATGATACCCTTATTTTGCAAATAAAGATTGAAAAGAAAATATTAATAACCAAAGTTGGATTAATAAGTGAATAATGGGCACCTATTTAGACTAGAAACATCTGGAATACATTGACCTTAGATATTCAAACACTTCAGAATATTCTAAAATAACTTCCCTTATATAATTCTTTTATGATTTCTTTAACGAAAATTAAATCTTAAAAACTAGACATAAAATGCTAATATGTCTTTCCTAAAAATATTTTTATAAATACCATAAAACATATAGATGCAGGTACCCTCTCTTCACATTGAATTGTAATTATAAGAAGAATTTGATCTGTGATTTCTCACCTAGGAAAAAAATAATGATTTTTCAAAGTAAAATAGACACTAATGGATGCTAAAGCAGGCTTTACCGTCGTTCGTGATGAATGCTCAGGAAAATGATCAATCAAGCCTATGATTCAGCTGTTAGGATATAGATCATCCTTGCTATATGATGACAGCTCAAATATGGTCCTCCTGATCTTGCTCTTATGCCAGGATGTCAGACAGATTTTTGTGTAATAGTGAAATATGCTGAACAGCACTTAGGACTCAGAAGCTTCACATTATTCTATCGATTCTAAAGTTGATAAATGTTGACTCAGCTTTGCCCCCACCAAAGAGTATAGGGAAGAACTTGGGCATTCTGCAGAGCAGGGGTGGTTGTCCTTCCTCCAGAGCTTATACAGCAACTCTGAGACCTGGAAAATGAAGAGAAGGGTTTGCTCTGTACCTATCACTGGACCTTTATACCAAGTTCATATGACCTCATAAGGGGAATGATTTCAGTCCTTCCATATTTCACATTATCAAAAGAAACCTGGTACTTGATCCCTTTTGGTGTTCAAGGATCTCCTGCTAACCTTTCGAGGGTTTTTCTTGAAGTGCTGTTCCTAAGTTCATTCTACTTACAGAATCCACCATGCTTCCACTTCCAAATTAAAACAAAATATACATCTTTGTGAGTAGGAAAATTTGTTCTCCTCAAGGATTCATACCAGCCTTATTTAATCTGTGTATATATTTAAAGTAAATTCCTGTGCAGAAATTATATTGGTATATGCCAATATAACTTCAACAACACAAAACATCGTTTTTAGACTTGATGCTTAAACAGCAATTGAAAAAGGTAATTGGATACATGCATGTATGTATACATACATAGAAAAGATGAAATGTTACTACTAAATTAAATACAAATTAATACAGCTATATATTATTCTGCCAAATGGCAACTTTTTCTTCACTTATTCAACAAAGATCAAACTGGATCCCACGGGATGTCAAAAGATCACGTGGCCGCCCACCTACAAGATGGTCAGACTTCCTTGTCAAGACCCTGAAGGAACGATTTGAGGCTTTTCATATTCCTGAATCAACCAGATGCCATTGGGCTACATTGGCACGTGATAGGGTCCAATGGAAATGTTACTGGTGCCCGCTCGAGCAAATCGATGAATAATGGGATTCAAGTGTTCAAGTGATTCAACAAAGAATCTATTGACAACTTACTAATAATATTTGCTAGTTCTTACTAATATTAGTAAGAATTACTAATATAAATAATTATCATTATAAAATATAAGGCAGATAAGATGTCTTATACCAATCACAAAAATATTCTTCATGTTTTATAGTCTAGGAAAGAGAGGATAAGCAAGCTTTAAATTAGATACAAGATTAAGAGTTAAATCAATTGTAACTTAAGACACTTGCTGTACCATGATTTTCACGTAAATATTCTTGCTGAGTGTTCTTATAGGTCTAAAATACAAATGTCTGTCAGGATGTTTTCTTTACCAAGATATTTATTATTGACTATAGATTAAAAATGATATACTAACATTTATCTGCATCTTTAAACAATTGTCTTTTCTGCATGCTTTTTTGTATATGATCAAAACTTTTCTTGTTAAAAACAGTTATAAATTAGTGAAGTAACTACACATACATTTCACAACCAAAGTGTTACATGAATAAATCGAAGTTATTTTACTTTGAATGTCATATAAATAAAGCTCCAGGACATGACAACATACCAAAGGCCCCAAATGTCAACATGTTTTAGAGTATCTGAAATTAACACAGTAATTTCATAAAGGAAAACCTACCTTTTAGAAGAACAAAATGAAACCTCTGTTTACAATATCCTAAAGAAAAAGAGTGACTTCTAAACTGAACAGTTATCCAACAATTGTTTTATGGCAAAAAAAAAAAAGTGAAAAGGCTTTTAAACTAAATGATTTTCTTTAGGGGATATATGAAAAGATTACTCTTATCTGTAGAGTCAAGTAAATGTGATGGCTACATTTTAATTTTAATTGTATGCTATTTTACCAAAGTTGTTTATATGCTAAACAATGTTAGGGCTCATTGGTACTTGAAAACAGTGCGAAGCTATGAAATTTGGGTAAGTAAAACAACTAAGACCACTCATTCCTATTAAATTTTCACTAATCCTACAGTATTACTGATTCCAGTATGCTGATTACTTATTGATCATTTTTTGCAAAGTAGTCTGGGAAAATAAATTGGGTTATTGATCTACTTATATTATAGATATAAACACACATAAACACACCGCAAAGAGAAAGAGAGAGCAGTATCTGAGGCATACTTATTTTTTAAGTGAAAATAAATCAATATGTGTAAAATATGAATGAGTCAACTGTACAATTCTACTCTTGGTTGCTTTAAATTATAGACCACCTGGAAGTAAAAAGAAGTAATAATCCATTAGATAGGAGCTCTTAAAATCATATAGCCATCAACTAAGTATAATTTAAAGTAGCATATTCCAAATTTCTAAATTTTAAAAATGTATATATATATATATATATATATATATATATAAGCATCTAAATTTAGTAGAAGATTTTTAGAATTAATTTGTATTTAAAAGAAATAAAGTTCCTAAAACTATTCAAGTTGGAAGGGGTTAAAATCTTATTAACATTTTGGAGATGCAATGGGAGACATATTTTCACTCTATTCCCCAAGTAGTAGGAATATTACAAGTCTCAACTAAACAACTAAAATAATCTCAAAATTCTCTATATATTTATAAATAAATACAGACCAAAAGTCATAGTTATACAAGTATATCATTCTTCCTGTTTCTTTTTTCTCTCTATTTTTTCTTTTCTCTTTTTTGATTTTCCATAATAAAGCAAGTTGAACCGAAAATGCCCTTAGACTAGAGATTTCACACTGTTTAACCAGATATTCTCACCTATACCATGAACCCATTTCCTCCACAAAAGTTAATTATGTCCCTCATCTTTTATTTTATAATATATTGTTGAACATTTTAATCTTAATTTTTTATTGTGAGGAATGTAGCTTATCAGACAAATTTCAATCCACTTAACTATGAATAAAAGCATTATCATGTTTATAATTTAGATTGATTTATTTCATTAACTACATTTTATTTTTTTTTTTTTTGGGTCACACCCAGCAATGCTCAGGGTTTCTCCTGGCTCTGCACTCAGGAATCACTCCTGGCGGTGCTTGGGGGACCATATGGGATACCGGGGATAGAACCGGGCCGGCATGAGCCGGCAGCGTGCAAGGCAAACGCCCTACCCGCTGGGCTATCGCCCGGCCCCATCATTAACTACATTTTAGATGGATGTATCAGCAAAGCAACAACAAAAACCATTAATTTACAGCTTTTATATTAGTTGTATATAATGTATTCATTATTCCTTTAACATATGTATTCATTATTCCTTTAACATATGACATTTGGACTCTTTTCTGCTGATTTTACCATGTTATTGTTTATCTCATTTTATGACTACCCTGGTACACATTTTCTAAATTATAATATAGAGTTTATTCTTAATTATTTAAGTAGGATCATAATTGCTGAGTCATGGAACATTTAAATGTTCAACCTTAGGATGATCCAAGGACAAACAACAAAGTATAAAATGTTTTCTGTGTTTTGATTTGTATTTTCCTGATTAGTAATTAAATTGTTTTGAAGAATGAATGGTCTTAATTTTAACAGGATCAAATTTACTAATTTTAAATAGTAACTGCTTCTATGTACTGATATATATGTATGTATGTATGTATATACATAAACATGTATATATGTATACATGTGTATATATACATATATATATATATATATATATATATATATATATATATATATATATAATCCTTGTACCTGCCCCTAAAAGGTGTTGCAAAGTGTGGCCTGCCTGCAGTGCCTGGCTGTGCAGACCGGAGACAGGCTTGTCTACTCCCTCAGGGGTCTTCCCCGTGGGCCATGGATGGTTGATGTTCTGACATAGAAAAAAGACTGGGCCCCCTGGGATGAACCCAGAGCCACAGCAGAGACTGGCAAGCTACCAGTGATTTATTTGATATGCCAAAAACAGTAATGATATGCCAAAAAAAAATAATGGACCTCATTCCCAATAAATGGAGACGTTACTGGTGCCTGCTCTGCAAACCGATGAACAATGGGAAGACAAGTGACAAGTGACAAGTGATAATACCTGTTAGACAAGGATTTCATGTATATATATATATATGTAATATATATAATCCCTGTTAGAAAAGTATTTCATGAATGTTACATAAGCATATTTTTATTTCATTTTATTTTTTGGTTTATCACTTTACTTGTCACTTGTCTTCCGTTCATCGATTTGCTAGAGTGGGCACCAGTAACATCTCCATATGTCCTGTCACATGCTAGTGTAGCCAAGGGCATATGCTTACTCCAGGAACATAAAAGCCTCGCACCATTCCATCAGGGCATGGGAATGAGGTCTATAATTGATACTGGTATTTGGCATATCAAGTACAACACAGGTAGCGTGCCAGGTTCTCTTTTATAAGTCCAACACCACACCATAACCAGTGTTCTCTTATCCTGTTCACAAGGATCCCAACCCTCTGATTCCCAACCCAATTGTGTGGTTCAGTTCTCCCATTATGTTGCCTTAAATCTTTGTGGCTGCTTCACTATGTATTTCTTTAACTCCCACACATGAATAAAATACCATAAACTGCTAAGAAAGAACAAAGCCCTGCGCTTTAATAGATGTACCTGGAGGATATCTAGCTGAGTGAAGTCAGTCAGAATGAAAGGCACAGACACAGAATGATCTCTCCTTTATGTGAGACTTAGAAATGCATAAGCCTTTTAATTAGGAATGATGTTGGACTTTTGCAGATAGCTGAAAAGGCTGTTCCATTCTGACCACTCCTGTATGAAACTTTATTACCCGCTTACCATCATAAAAGGCAGTTGAGGTTGTAATTTTAATTTTGTTGATCTATATATTAAAAATTAGAGATATTTTGAACCAGAGAGATAATGCTGGTAATAGCAACTGTTTTAACACACTGCTGACCCTGATTTTATATTCAAATCCACATATGGTCACCTGAGTCCACAAAGGGGTATTACCTCTGCACAGAGTCAGGATTAAACCTGAGAATCTCTGAAGTGTCACAAAGGGAAAAAAGGGGGCAGAGAGACAAACACACATATACACACAAACACACACACACACACACACAGAAATACCATTTGAATATTTCCACTGATTTTAGTTATCTCTAATTAATACTTTATGTTCTCCTCAGTATAGATTTTATTTAATTTTGATTTTATTAATTCTAAAATCTTGAATAGCTCTTTTTTAATGATTTAAGTAGAATAATGGCCAGTTTACAGATCACTGCCCTAAGAAAAATATCATAAACCATAAATTATTATAGTTAAAGAAATGCAGTGAATAGTGAAGTATTATTAGAGAAGATATTGATAATTCATAAATAATTTATAATTTTTGATACTAGAATTTCATTTGCCATTTGCTTTTGGTTTTGTCACATTTTTTGTCACTTTTTCTGCCCGTTGATCATCAATTTGCTTGAGTGGGAGCCAGTAACGTCTCCATTTGTTGGGAATGAGGTCCATTATTTTTACTGTTTTGGGCGTATCTCATATACCACAAGTTGCTTTTGATTGTTTTGTTAAATTCTAATTTTACAAACACAGCATTCTACCATCATACTTAATCATGTTCTAAATAAATTGAATTACCAAGATCTACACCTCATAACTAAGGTTAACCATTTTTAAAATTTGCATTAAAGACAAAAGAAAATTCCCTCAAAAAATAAAATAAAATCTTGAATAGCTCTAAATTATTTTTTTACTTATTTTTTTTTACTTATTTGTATTGTGAAAAAAAATTAGTTGTAAATCATCTGGCTAGGACCTCAAGTAAAAGTTGGTTAAAAATATGGATAGTGGAATATTTGTACTAATTTTGATTTTTAAGCAATTTAAAAAACTCATTTTGGATTGCTTACTCTTAAATAATTTTAATAGATTTTTTAATTCCTCTGGTTAAGAAATTAGTTCCTAATTTACTCAGATTTTAGCAGGCTTTTATGTCAAGTTTATTAATTTTTTTATCTTTTTTAAATGCATATCTGTTTTTTCAACACCTTCTATCACTCTCAGGCAAAATCAATAACTCAATATACATTACCAGCACAGTTCCACCAAGAGCTAACAATTTTCACCTCTGCATTTTTTTTACCTCTAACCTTCAAAATTCTTAAATATGCTATTAATGAAAATTTGAGTTTTTGTTTTTCCATTAAATTAATTTTCCCCATTCCTTCTCATTGGTGTTATTTGATAAGGGAGGCTATGGGACACTGAGAAACCCAGTGGTGCTCATGGCTTACACTCAGTTCTATTGCCAATATTCACTCCTGGCAGAGCTAAGGGAACCACATGGAGTGATGGGTCAAATATGGCTGGCTGTGTGCAAAGCAAATGCCCTAGCTGCTGTACAATCCTCCCAGGCCCCTCATAGGCATTATTTTTATTGTTGATGTGGTGCATACTTAGTTGCATAATTGCACATATTTGAGTTACAATGGGCTGAAGATTGAGTATCCCACTGTGATGTGAGAGAAGCTAAGTGACAGTGCCCACGATATGCTTACAGAACGAGAGGGATTTTGCAGATCCAACTCGTGTCACTTATGCTGCAAGGCAGTCATCAAACCATTGAGCTCTTTCTGACAGCAATAATAAGGTTCTCTAAAGCACAGATTATCTTGAAAAATTGTCATAAATTTAATTTATTCATAAATTTTATTACTAAAGCCCTGGTTTGACATTCTGGCACTGAAAATTGTTCCTTGAACACTAATAGGGTTACTCCAGAGCACAGAGTCAGGCAAAGAACCTGAGTATCATCAGGTATGGCTTAAAAATCCTGATCACCATACAAAAATATATTACTTGGTTATCTAAAGGCAATATAAAACCTCACTGCTTTATTACTAAGATTAATTTTAGCAACATTCTAAAATTTATTTTTCAGACCAAAGAGATATTATAGCAGTTAAGAGGCTGGCTGCCTTGCATGAGAGTGACCTGGGTTTGGTCTCCATACCTACAAATGTCCCCCAAAGGCCTCCAGAAATGATCCCTGACTGTAAAGCCAGAATTAAGTCCTGAGCAGAGTTGAGTGTGACCCAAAAATGAAACAAAAAATAAAATTCATATATTTTATTGCATATTATTTTATCTGTAATAATGTAGCATTTTAGTATTAGAGATGTGGTCTGTCTGATATAGAAAATGATAGGTAATACTATTATTTCTAATATTATTAGTATTAACAATACTGTACAATTACAATAATCAAATAAAAGAGGTTAAATTTAACATCATATTGCATTTGAAATGTCTTAGGGTCTTACATTTTGTGTGTGTCTATATTGTGTGTGTCATAAATAGTGTTTTGTGTGTGTGTGTACACAACAAATACCAAGATTGAAAACGGACTAACTTATAAGTACTAAAGTAAGATCACTCATTTCTGAAATGTAGTTAAGTTTCATGCTATCCAACTAAAATTCATATTCTGTTGTTTTCAATAAAGGGAGCATCAACTACATTTATATACTTCCAGTATAAAAGTCAGTGCAAACAATAATGGGCTTATTTTAGGATAGATTCGGATATATAATTGTGGACTCAATTTATTGTTTTGAATGTTAACAAATGATTGTTCCCTTAGACAAATGAGAGCTACCTAAAAGAATGCATTTTCAAAATTTATCCCTTGCCTTTTAAATAACAGAATTATTTTTCATGCATTAAACATGATTTTAAATGTGTACTTTAAATGTTAAACTCTGTATGTTGTGTTAACATATAGAAATATGGGTATATATTACTATGGGTTATTACATACATTCATGCATATATGTTTATACATACATATCATACATATATACATAATATATGTATATTCACTGTCTTCACTGTATCACTGTCTTCCAGTATATCACTGATTTGCTCGAACGGGCACAAGTAACATCTCAATACATAATATGTATATTATGTGTGTATATATATATATACATACATATATGCATGCTTCTGTGTATATTGAAATTAGACATGAAATGAATTTATTGCTTCTACACTTAACCATTAAGAATTATATGTAATCCTTTAGGCAACCTTAGCATATATTACTAAGCTTTAGGTACCAAAGAAATACTTTGTTTCATTGGTGTAGGCTATGCTATTAAAATTCCTTATATCCTTTTTATTTGGAAAGGTAAAAATCTTCATTTAAATGTTTTCAGTATTTTAATCCAATTTCACTAGTTGTATATTGTCTTTAAATGTGTATGTCCTTCTTTTATATGAGTTTACAAATGTATTCAATTAAATAATAAAGTATGATTAGAAATAAATAAATAAATACCAGGGGAAAAATCATAACATAAAACCACTTTAACACAATAAAAGGATATTCATGTAAACCCTGGGCAGTTATATTCTAATAAAGCTGTCAGATTTAACTCTGAGTTACCTGAAAATTTAAATGAAAATAGAATTTATATGGTTGCTACAAATTCTGCTCTAGAAGAAACCTTTACTAACTGAATTTTTCTAAAGTGGGTTTACATAGTAGCAGAGGATCTTTCCAATATCAAAATCAAATGCAAGTACATTTTCATAACTATATTTTTCCTATAAAGTAAGCACATCAATTTAAGATATTTATATTATTGACATACAATATTGAACCAACAATTTATCTGACAAAAGTAATGTGATGATTTGAGCTATTTCCCTTAATCTATGAATATTGACATGACTTTCTTGGGAAGTTTCTTGGTTTTCCAATAAATCACTGATAAAAACATCGTTTACAATTTAGATGGACTATGTGGAATCCAGTTTGGGGCAAAAATCCTATATGTAGACTTCTAACCTTTTAGGATCTCTCTACTCTAGCCCCAATATAATATCTTATATTTGGGCCTTGTATGCAGTTATGGTAGCAGTGATAGCTGTGATCTGGTTAAAATCCCCAGCAGCACCTATGGCTTCCTGAGCACCACCAGAGGAGGCCCTCCTGGGTATACAACTAGGAGCAGTATCTGAGTATCCAACTGGCCCTGAGGGGCCATGACATTTCTCCATCAAATTTTAAGCATTTACACCCCCAACCCACTCCCATTTTAGGTGCATTCTCAGTAAATCGAGTTTTATAAAAGGAGTTGCTCTCATAGACTCATAGAATCAGAAGAAATCCCGATATGAGGGCCTGCTATGCTTATATATGTAGCTGCAATGCTAGCACAGAATTACACATATTCTATAGCCTCCTATTGGGGAGTTTTAACTGAGACCCTTATCTCCAGTCTTACGTAGTACTTTTTAGCGTACTTTTTACCCATCTCCCTGGCTTTGCCTCCACGATCCTTATAAAGACAGAACTTTTATTGGGATGGATATCCTTAGCAGTGAAACAATTTCTTCTTTTTTAATGTAACATTCATCTGATCTTTCCCTGGAGCCATTGCTTATGAGAAAGTGAAATACTGGGGAGCTGGTGCCTCTCCTTTTGAGCTCTGATTTGAACATTTAGTAAATAAAGGCTTGTTATGTTCCATTTGGCTATTGTTCTAATAGACCACCTTGACACCTGGAGCTCAAGAGACAATTCTGTAGTTCTTTTATCTGGCTAGAGTATGAACTATAAAGTCAGCTGGATTGTTGATTTAAAACAGATCACTTTTGAGGTCAATGTTTTGAATACAAAGTGTCAACAGAGTGTCAACAGCCAAGGATAAGCTGTGAGCTGGCATATTATGATCATTATGATGATGAATTTGTAGTAGAGGTTAAAATGTTTGAGCGTAAAATAGAGAAAGTAAGATTTATGGAGCTGGTACTCAAATGTCCATATTAATATAATCCATGCATAATATTTACTTAGTCTAATATCAAAAAACCTTTAATAAAATGTTATATTTATTTTACTTCTATTTATTTAAAAAATGACGTGCAATAAGAATATCCAGGAGTCAAAATTTGAACCACAACAGTGAGCCACACTTTATTCTAGAAGCAGAAATATGCAAAATATACTAAGGAACAGATATTTTCTAGGAAGAACATTCAATAGCAAGCACAAGCAATATTCAAAGGGTGAAATTAAAAAAAAATTGGTCATAAGTTGAGAAGAGAATTTGAATATAACCCAAGTACAGAGATAGAAAATCAAGATCAAAGTAATGAGAAAATAGCGCCCGCATGGCAGAGCCTGGCAAGCTGTCCGATGCGTGTTCAATATGCCAAATCCAGTAACAGAAATGTTTATTTTCCTGACCCCGAAAGAGCCCTTAATATGGCAGCAGTAAGAAAGTCAAACAAGCAGTGCCTGACAAAAGTTCATGGCCATCCTAGGCTGCCAAAACGAAGAAAGACTAAAATGACTGTCTGTACTTTCAATGCACGTACACTGGCATCGGAAGCATATATTGAGGATCTGATGCTGCAAGCAAAAAAGATAAAGTACGACATCATTGATCTGACTGAGACGAGGAGGCGCCAGTCGCATCATGCTGTATTTGACACCGGAGAAGAATTGTTCCTTGGAACATGCAACGAAAAGAGGCATCGGTGGCATTGGTGTCCTTGTCAACAAGAACATGGCAGTAAACATTGATTCATTTGAATGCCTAACAAACCGAATAGGACGATTACAGTTGAAGAGATGTGGCCCACTGCCAGCAATTTCTATCTTCATTGTCTACGCACCAACATCCACATACAAAGAAGATGAAATTGAGAAATTCTACATGGAATTGGAGGAGTTCTATAAAAAAGATCACACCTTCTACAAGATCATAGTCGGTGATTTTAATGCCAAGATAGGACCAAGAAGATCAGCTGAAGAACTCCACATCGGGACCCATGGCCTAGAATGGAACGAACAGGGTGAGAGACTATCTGAGTTCATCATGTCCACCAAGACTATTCATGGGAACTCACAGTTCCAGAAAGCTGAAGCGAAACATTGGACATGGGAATCTCCATGGCGGACAGTTCCACAATGAAATTGACAACATCATCTTCAATTGACGGTTTTGTCTGACCGATGTAGCTGTCATCCCCAAATTCCAAACAGGATCGGACCACCGTCTCCTTCGTGCAAAATTCTACTTCCAGCAACGGGGAGAAAAGGCTGCAAAGTTTAAGAAGATAACTCCCAGAACGACCACCAACTGGGAACTCTTTGGCACCATTGCAGCAACATGGGAAGATACCATCATTGACGACATCGATGAAGAATACAACTGACTGGTTCAGCACCTCCATGATTGTGCGAAGAATGCCGAGAGAGAAAGACACAAAAGGACGCCTGTCTTCAGAAACTCTCGAGCTCATTCGCCAACGTGGCAAGGCGCGAGCCTCAGGAGACCAAATGCTAACATCCAAGCTTGCTAAACAGTGCAGAGAAGCGATAAAAGAAGACCTCAAAGACAGAAGAGCAGAAATACTGGAAGATGCAGCAGAAGCCAGGAAAAGCATTCGCACTGCCCATCTGTCCTTTGCCAACTATAAGACCAAGATGACTGCCCTCCGACGCCCTGATGGATCTATCACATCTTCCAGAAAGGCAATGGAGAAGATTATCCATGACTTCTACTCAAATCTCTTTGATAGCCACATCCACCTGCCCACATACCAAATTCCACAGGATGGATATGTCATTCCCAACGTTCTCCCTTCTGAAATCCGACATGCCATCTCGTCGGTAAAGAAGGGAACAGCACCAGGCCCAGACAAAGTCAGACCCGAACACCTGAAGAATCTGCCGTCGGTACTCATCAATACACTAGCTCGGCTCTTCACACGCTACCTGTCCGAATGCAAGGTGCCCTCCCAATGGAAAACCAGCAGGACAGTTCTACTGTTCAAGAAGGGAGACATTCACGACATCGGCAACTATCGCCCCATCTGCCTGTTGTCTGTCATCTACAAGCTGTTTACACGAGTCATCCTGAACAGGATTAGCAGAACACTAGATGAAGGACAGCCATGCGAGCAAGTAGGCTTCCGGAAAGGATTCAGCACGATTCACCATATCCACACAGTAACCAAGCTCATTGAGGTTTGTAGGGAATACAAGATGCCGCTCTGTCTCACGTTCATTGATTTACAGAAAGCCTTTGATTCTGTGGAGACTGAAGCAGTCATCGAAGCCCTAGCCAAACAGGGTGTTCAAACCCAATACATCAAGATCCTTCGTGAGCTGTATTACGGATTCACCACCAGGATCTCGCCATTCTACAAGGAACTGATCATTGATGTGAAAAGAGGGGTTCGACATGGTGATACCATTTCACCAAAACTCTTCAGCGCCACCCTCGAGAACATCATGACAATTAGAATGGGAAGGAATGGGAGTGAAGATAGATGGCCAGCAACTACACCACCTCCGCTTCGCTGAAGACATCATTCTAATAACACCAAACATTAGCCAAGCGGCACAAATGCTGGCGGACTTTGACCGAGAATGTGGAAAGATAGGTCTGCAGCTGAATCTAAAGAAAACTATGTTCATGAAGAATGAACTTTTTCCAGAGGCCCCATTCACTCTCAATGGAACAAACATCTCTGAATGCAGCAGTTATGTGTACCTAGGTCGAGAAGTCAACATGATGAACGACCTAAAAACTGAGCTGCGCAGGAGGAAGAGAGCAGCATGGAATGCCTTCAAAGGCATCAAGACGTATGACCAAGGGTATAATAAAATACTTAAGTTCGAAGAAATAGCTAAAAGGACAAAGAACCTCCGGCTCTGGGCACATCTCTTTGACTCCACCGTTCTCCCTGCATTAACATATGCCTCAGAGACCTGGGCCCTACGAAAGCAGGATGAGAATGCTATTCGGGTCTCCCAGAGAGGCATCGAAAGAGCTATGCTTGGAATATCACGCCTCACTCAAGTGAGAGAAGGAATCCGGAGTTCTGACCTCCGTCGCTATTCCAGAATCGGGATGCTGTCTCGTTTGCCAAGGCATCGAAAATCAGATGGGCTGGACATGTAATGCGATTTGGAGACAACCGCTGGACTAGAGCCCTTACCGACTGGATCCCACGGGATGTCAAAAGATCACGTGGCCGCCCACCTACAAGATGTTCAGACTTCCTTGTAAAGACCCTGAAGGAACGGTTTGAGGCTCTTAATATTCCTGAATCAACCAGATGCCATTGGGCTACATTGGCACGTGATAGGGTCCAATGGAAATGTTACTGCCGCCCGCTCGAGCAAATCGATGAATAACGGGATTCAAGTGATCAAGTGATCAAAGAGATAGAAAAGAAATAGAGGGAATAGAAAAGGAAATAGAAAAGAGATAGAGATACAGATATTTGGACAGTATATGTGGCTGCTGTAACTTTAGTGGTGTGAATGCACACAAAGAAAGCAAAATTGTGGGCAAAAGGAAATCAATTTGGATTCTGTAACAAGGACACTATAATAGGAAGTGCAGGATTGTGGGAAGAACCATGAGTCAGTGATCAGATAATCTTGAAGAGAAGGCTAGAGGGATAAGATAGCTGAAAAGTGCATATTTTGAATGCAGCTAACCAGTTAGATCCTGGCCTTTGCACATGGTCACCTGAGTATGGCCAGAAATGACCACTAAGCATATAATGGAGGAATGGAAGTACAACAGGGTAGAGTTCAATTCCTCACCCCTAAATCTTGATTGGGCAATACACACAGTCTAACGACCTAGACCTACTTCAAATAAGAGAAAACTGAATCAAAACGGCTTAAGTATATTCAGGCATTGCTGATGAAATTAGCATTGGTAATATGATGTGCCTGAAGCCTATTGTCCCCCAAATTTGTAAATCACCGTATCTAAATAAAAATGCTTCTATAAAGAACATTTATTTATTCAGTAAATATGTTTTGAAAGCAGTGACTTAAAAGTAACGTTTTCTACAGATTCTTTACTGATTTCACATTGCCCAGGACTTTTTTTTTTTTATTTTTTTTTAATTTTTATTTTTTTAATTTTTTAATTTTTTATTTTTACAATTACAAAGATATACAATTAAAAAAGTTCATATTTGGGTTTTGGTCATACAGTGTTCCAGCACCCATCCCACCACCGAGTGCCCATCTCCCACCACCAACGTCCCCGGTTCCCTCCCCCCCCCCCCAGCCCTGATCCATGGCAGGTTCTTTTACTTCTTTCCGTTTCTCTCTCTTTCTCTTTTCCTCCCCCTCCAGACTATGGATTACAGAACATACATTAAAGGGTTGTCATGTGTATCTTTTTTGCCTCTATTTAATGCTCAGTTCTAGGTTGGCATTAGTACCCTCGACAATAGTTAGCACACTGTTCCATTTTCTGTCTTACCTAGCCTCTGACTCCCACACGTTTGTGATAAATTCCACCTTTGACAAGACCTCCTGATATATGTTTCACTTGACCTTGGATATTAGTATCTTAATATGTACATATATATTTATGTTATGCAGATAAATGCAGTCATTCTGTGTCTGTCTCTCTCTTTCTGGCTAATTTCGCTCAACATAATCTTCTCCATGTCCGTCCATTTATAGGCAAATTTTATAACTTCATTTTTCCTAATAGCTGGATAATATTCCATTGTGTAGATGTACCAAAGTTTCTTTATCCAGTCATCGATTTTCGGGCACTCTGGTTGCTTCCGGATTCTGGCTATTGTGAATAATGCTGCTATGAACATAAAAGTAGGGATGGTGTTTCCGCTGCATATTTTTGTTTTCCCAGAGTAGATTCCCAGGAGTGGTATGGCTGGGTCAAATGGGAGTTCAATTTCTAGTCTTTGGAGGAATGTCCATATTGTTTTCCAGAAAGGCTGTACCAGCCGGCATTCCCACCAACAATGGATGAGTGTCCCCCTTTTCCCCACATCCACGCCAGCACTTGTTGTTCTTGCTATTTTGAATATGTGCCAGTCTCTGTGGTGTAAAGTTGTATCTCATTGTTGTTTTGATTTGCATCTCTCTGATGATTAGTGATGATGAGCATTTTTTCCGTATGTCTTTTTGCCATTCGAATTTCTTCCTTTCTGAAGTTTCTGTTCATTTCTTCTCCCCATTTTTTGATGGGGTTGTTTGTTTTCTTCTTGTAAAGTTCTACCAGTGCCTGATATATCCTGGATATTAACCCCTTATCAGATGGGTATTGGGGGGGAATATTCTTTCCCATTCTGTGGACTGCTTTTTGTATCTTAGTCACTGCTTCTTTTGAGGTGCAGAAGCTTTTTAGTCTCCTGTAGTCCCATATGTTTATCTTTTCTTCTAGTTGCTTTGTTAGTGATGTTTCACCTTTGAAGATGCCTTTAGCTTCAATGTCGTGGAGGGTTTTTCCTATATTTTCTTCAATGTACTTTATGGATTCAAGTCTGATATTGAGATCTTTAATCCATTTTGATCTGATTTTTGTGCATGGTGTTAGACACAGGTCCAAATTCATTTTTTTACATGTTGCTGCCCAGTTTTCCCAACACCCCTTGTTGAAGAGGCTTTCCTTACTCCATATTAGACTCATTGCAACTTTATCAAAGATTAAATGATCATATGTTTGAGGTTGGGTGTCAGGATACTCAATTCTATTCCATAGGTCCACAGGTCTGTTTTTATTCCAATACCATGCTGTTTTAATTACTACTGCCTTGTAGTACAGTTTGAAGTTGGGAAAGGTGATACCTCCCATCTCCTTTTTCCCGAGGATTGCTTTAGCTATCCTTGGGGGCTTATTGTTCCATACAAATTTCAGGGAGTGTTTGGTCAATTTCTTTGAAGAATGTCATGGGTATCTTTATAGGGACTGCATTGAATCTGTACAGAGCTCTAGGGAGTATTACCATTTTGACAATGTTGATTCTCCCCATCCATGAGCAGGGAATATGTTTCCATTTCCTTGTGTCCTCTTTATCTCTTGGAGCAGTGTCTTGTAATTTTCTTTGTACAGGTCCTTTACACACTTGGGTAGGTTGATTCCTAGGTATTTGATTTTCTGTGGCACAATTGTGAATGGAATAGTTTCCTTAATATCCTTTTCTTCTTTTCGTTATTTGTATATAGGAAAGCCACTGACTTTTGGGTGTTGATTTTGTATCCTGCCACTCTACTATATGCGTCTATTGTTCCTGATCTCAGGGGAAGGCTTTCAACTTTTCCCCATTGAGAATGATGCTCGCTGTGGGCTTTTGGTAGATGGCTGTAACTATCTTGAGGAAAGTCCCTTCAATTCCCATTTTCTGGAGCGTTTTAATCATGAACGGGTGCTGGATCTTATCAAATGCTTTCTCTGCGTCTATTGATAGGATCATATGGTTTTTATTTTTTTTTTATTGATATGATGTATTATGTTGATTGACTTGCGAATGTTGAACCATCCTTGCATTCCCGGGATGAATCCTACTTGGTCATGATGTATAAACTTCTTGATGAGTCTTTGGATTCTGTTTGCTAGTATTTTGTTGAAGATCTTAGCATCCGTGTTCATCAGGGATATTGGTCTGTAGTTTTCTTTCTTTGTGTTGTCTCTCCCTGCTTTGGGTATCAGGGTGATATGTGCCTCGTAGAAGCTGTTTGGGAGTGTTTCTGTTTCTTCTATTTCCTGGAAGAGCTTGAAAAGGACTGGCTGTAGGTCCTCCTTAAAGGTTTGGTAGAGTTCACTAGGGAATCCGTCTGGACCTGGGCTTTTGTGTTTGGGCAAACTTTTTAATTACTGTTTCTATTTCCTCAATGGTGATAGGCTTATTCTGGTTTTGGAGGTCTTCTTGTTTCAGCCGTGGGAGGTTATAGGACTTCAGGAATTTAATCATTTCTTCTCTATTCTCATGTTTCACGGCATACAGGCTCTCAAAGTAATCTCTGATGATCTTTTGGATTTCTGTGGTTTCTGTTGTGATGTCACCCTTTTTATTTCTGATTCTGTTCATTTGGGTTCTCTCTTTCCCTGTCCTTACAAGTCTTGCCAATGGTTTGTCAATCTTGTTTAACTTTTCAAAAAACCAGCTCTTGGTTTCATTAATCTTTTGGATTGTTTTTTTGGTTTCCAACTCATTGATTTCCTCTCTAAGTTTTATTATTTCCTTTTTTTCTGCCTGGGTTGGCCTCCTTCTGTTGGTCTTTTTCTAATGTCTTCAGCTGTGTAGTCAGGTTATTTATGTGGGCCCTTTCTTGTTTCCTGATGAATGCTTGCAGAGCATGATAAACTTCCCTCTTAACACGGCTTTTGCCGTGTCCCACAAGTTCTTATAGTTGGTATCTTCATTTTCATTTGTTTCCAGAAATCTTTGGATTTCCTGTTTGATTTCTTCTATGACCCATTTGTTGTTCAGGAGTGAGCTGTTCAGTTTCCAGGTGTTTGGTTTGACTCCCTGTTTCTGTGTACGGTTAACTTCCATTTTCAGTGCATCATGGTCTGAAAAGATAGCTGACACAATTTCTATCTTTTTTATTTTATTGAGGTATGCTTTGTGGCTCAGCATGTGGTCTATCTTGGAGAATGTTCCATGTGCACTAGAGAAAAATGTGTATTCAGCTTTTTTGGCATGAAAAGCCCTGTATATATCCACTAGCTCTCTTTCTTCCATTTCTTCCTTCAGGGCCAATATTGTCCTTGGTGAGTTTCAGTCTTGTTGATCTATCCATCGTTGATAGAGCAGTGTTGAAGTCTCCAACTATTATTCTGCTACTGTTAATGTCTTCTTTGAGGTCTCTTAGCAGTTGTTTTATATATTTTGCTGGCCCCTCGTTGGGTGCATATATGTTTAGTAGTGTAATTTCTTCCTGGTGTACATACCCCTTAAGTAATAAGAAATGGCCTTCGTTGTCCCTTCTAACCTTTTTTTCAGCCTGAAGTCTAGATTATCTGATACTAATATGGACACACCAGCCTTTTTGGAGGAGTTGTTTGCATGGAGAATGGTCTTCCCACCCTTTGATTTTGAGTCTGTGTTTGTTCTAATTATTCAGATACATTTCTTGTAGACAGCAGAATATTGGGTTCAATTTTTTTAATCCATTTTGTTTCTCTGTGTCTCTTAATTGGTGCATTTAGACCATTGACATTGAGAGAGATTATTGTCATCGGATTTGGTGTCATCTTTGTGTTTGTGCTTGTTGTGCTTATGGGTTTGGTCGTGTTAGAGTAGACCCTTCAGACCTTCTTTTTAAGGTTGGTTTTGAGTCCATGAAGTTACTGAGTTGTTGCTTATCCATGAAGTTTTGTATCTTTCCTTCATATCTGAATGTAAGTCTGGCCGGGTAAAGAATTCTTGGTGAGGCCTTCAGTTCATTGAGTCTTTTCACTATATCCCACCATTGTTTTCGGGCTCGGAGTGTTTCATCAGAGAAGTCTGCTGTAAATCTTAGAGATGTTCCTTTGTATGTGATTTCCTTCTTTGATCTTGCTGCTTTCAGTATTCTATCTCTATCTATAGTTTTTGTCATTTTTATTAAGATGTGTCTTGGAGTATTCTTGTTGGGGTTCTTTTAGCTGGTATCCCTACGGGCCTCCTGGATCTTGAGGCAAGCATTCTTTAGTTCCGGGAACTTCTCAGCAATTATGGCTTTGACAGTTTCTTCTTCATCAGGATTTTCTTCTTGGCCTTCTGGGACCCCAATGATCCATATGTTGTTTCTTCTGGCTTCATTCTGATTATCTCTTGTTGTCTGTTTGGTAATTGTGAGTCTTTTTTCTATCTTCTGGTGTTGTGTAGCGAATCTTTGAAACTCATCCTCAAGATCACTAATTCTTTCTTCAGTAGCTATTATTCTGCTATGCTGGCTTTCCATTGTGTTTTTCATTTCATTTACCTCATTTTTTTAATAACTGTCCTTTCCATTTGCATTTTCCTCACTTCTTCTATCATGTCCTCTTGTATTTTATTGAGTTTTCATTCCATTGCTTCTTTGAATTACTTATGAATTCTTAACATTTCTTTCCGAAATTCCTTATCAGAGAGGTTATACAACTCATTGGTATTGCTTGGCTCATCTGGATTAGTGATTTCACTCACAGAGCTTGATGGAATTTTGCATTGCTTTACCATTATGACTATTGTAGGTTGCAAATATGGGGTCTTGGGTGACTAGATAGTACAGTTAGTAGGTGTCTCGTCTGTTTGCAGAGTTTGGGTGGGTAGCAAGGATGTAGGAACCAAGGTTCACTGGTACCTCATGCAAGATAGGTAGTAAGAGGGTTTGCTGAGCGGTGCGAGTTTTTTTTGAGTTTTCGGATGTTCCCGGAAGCGCAGGGCCCAAGGGGTCGCGTTGAAACCAAGGCAGTCTGCCTTGGTTCCCATTGATG
>JAJIBD010024776.1:0-21982 GCA_021461705.1 Cryptotis parvus
ATTTTATTGAGGTATGCTTTGTGGCTCAGTATGTGGTCTATCTTGGAGAATGTTCCATGTGCACTAGAGAAAAATGTGTATTCAGCTTTTTTGGCATGAAAAGCCCTGTATATATCTACTAGCTCTCTTTCTTCCATTTCTTCCTTCAGGGCCAATATTTCCTTGGTGAGTTTCAGTCTTGTTGATCTATCCATCGTTGATAGAGCAGTGTTGAAGTCTCCAACTATTATTGTGCTACTGTTAATGTCTTCTTTGAGGTCTCTTAGCAGTTGTTTTATGTATTTTGCTGGCCCCTCGTTGGGTGCATATATGTTTAGTAGTGTAATTTCTTCCTGGTGTACATACCCTTAAGTAATAAGAAATGGCCTTCGTTGTCCCTTCTAACCTTTTTCAGCCTGAAGTCTATATTATCTGATACTAATATGGCCACACCAGCCTTTTTGGAGGAGTTGTTTGCATGGAGAATGGTCTTCCAACCTTTGACTTTGAGTCTGTGTTTGGTCTGATTATTCAGATGTGTTTCTTGTAGACAGCAGAATGTTGGGTTCAATTTTTTAATCCATTTTGTTACTCTGTGTCTCTTAATTGGTGCATTTAGACCATTGACATTGAGAGAGATTATTGTCGTCGGATTTTGTGCCATCTTTCTGTTTGAGCTTGTTGTGCTTATGGGTTTGGTCGTATTACAGTAGACCCTTCAGTCCTTCTTTTAAGGTTGGTTTTGAGTCCATGAAGTTCCTGAGTTGTTGCTTATCCATGAAGTTGTGTATCTTTCCTTCATATCTGAATGTGAGTCTGGCCGGGTAAAGAATTCTTGGTGAGGCCTGCAGTTCATTCAGCCTTTTCACAATATCCCACCATTGTTTTCTTGCTCGGAGTGTTTCATCAGAGAAGTCTGCTGTAAATCTTAGAGATGTTCCTTTGTATGTGATTTCCTTCTTTGATCTTGCTGCTTTCAGTATTCTATCTCTATCTATAGTTTTTGTCATTTTAATTAAGATGTGTCTTGGAGTATTCTTGTTGGGGTTTCTTTTAGCAGGTATCCCTACGGGCCTCCTGGATCTTGAGGCAAGTGTTTTTTAGTTCCGGGAACTTCTCAGCAATGATGGCTTTGACAGTTTCTTCTTCATCAGGGTTTTCTTCTTGCCCTTCTGGGACCCCAATGATCCGTATGTTGTTTCTTCTGGCTTCATCCCGATTATCTCTTGTTGTCTGTTCGGTAATTGTGAGTCTTTTTTCTATCTTCTGGTGTTGTGTAGATAATCTTTGGGCAGCGTCTTCTAGATCACTAATTCTTTCTTCAGTAGCTATTATTCTGCTATGCTGGCTTTCCACTGTGTTTTTCATTTCATTTACCTCATTTTTAATATATGTCATTTCCATTTGCATTTTCCTCACTTCTTCTATCATGTCCTCTTGTATTTTATTGAGTTTGCATTCCATTGCTTCTTTGAATTCCTTATGACTCCTTAACATTTCTTTCCGAAATTCCTTATCAGAGAGGTTATATAACTCATTGGTATTGCTTGGCTCATCTGGACTAGTGACTTCACTCACAGAGCTGGATGGAACTTTGCATTGCCTTACCATTTTGACTATTGTAGGTTGCAAATGTGGGGTCTTGGATGACAGGATAGTACAGTTAGTAGGTGTCTGGTCTGTTTGCGGAGTTTGGGTGGGTAGCAAGGATGTAGGAACTAAGGTTCAGTGGTACCTCATGCAAGATAGGTAGTAAAAGGTTCGCGCGGACACACCTAGCGTCCTCGCGGTTTTGAGTTTTAGGATGATTACGGGAAGCGCAGGGCCCAAGGTTCCTCGGTGAAACCAAGGCAGTTAGCCTTGGTTCCCGTTGATGGAGTTTCCGCTCTTCCCTGGGGCAGTTTGGGTCCCGGGAGACGCAGGGATCACGCACACACCTGGCGGGGGTGGGGGAGATTTTCAGCCGGTCCCAGGAGCGCAGCGCCCAAGGTTCCGCGAGTGAAACCAAGGCAGTTAGCCTTGGTTCCCGTTGATGGAGTTTCCGCTCTTCCCTGGGGCAGTTTGGGTCCGTGGAGACGCAGGGATCACGCACACACCTGGCGGGGTGGGGCGTTTGCCTCTTTCTGTCTAAACGTGTATTTCATCCTAGAATCCTGCGTTTCTCATTGTTTCTTTAACCAAGACAGTTTGTACACACACTGATGAGATAAAGCCGACAACCTGGCAGTAGAATTAGCTCGGAAGAGCTTGGACTGCAGTACAAAAAAGTAGCTTCACTTCTCTGGCTTAGTGGAGCTGCTCTAGTGATAGCCACTTTTAACTGAATCCTTCTAACTGAAGGATTAAAATGGGCTTCAATGAACATCAACCTATTTAAGTCTAACCTCTCTCTGTGCTTTCCCCAAATGTCTGATATACCTAAGATGCATTGTCTCATCTGTTCTAAATGTCATCAATGACCCTCTATCCCCTTGAGGATAGTGCTTTAAAAGAAACAGACAATTATAAGGATTTGTCAGTTTTTATATTTCTCAACTCATTTCTTGCTTGCCCCAAGGGCCAAATTCCTGGCAGTTCCTATTAAATCAGCCTGCTTCCAGATTTTTTTTTTTTTTGCTTTTTGGGACACACCCATCAATGCTCAGGGGTTATTCCTGGCTACTCACTCAGGAATTACTCCTGGCAGTGCTTGGGGACCATATGGGATGCCGGGAACAGAACCCAGGTCAGCCACATGAAAAGCAAATGCCCTACATACTGTGCTATCACTCTGGCCCCATGCTATCAGATTTTTCAACTTCACATCTCTCTTATCCCATTCTGAATCCTGCCCTATATACCATCCACTGGACTCAGCCTAATTGGGGGACATATTCTTAAGGAGACCCGATCAACAGGGTCATGTCCATGGTCTCATTTGCATAATGTGCTTCGGATCATATCATCTGGCCCTTGCTGAATGGATGATTTGACTCTCCTCTATGACTTGCACAAAAGCTCATTTTTGCTTCTGTGGTATTTTATTTAAGTCATTTTGTGTGAAGGGGAAAATCTGATCAAACTCATGACTTCTTTGTCCCCATAGAATGGTGTCCTGCATCCAGTAATCCCTTTATTTGAAGAATTAGATTCTGGGTCTTGAGTCATTGGATTTGGGAGGATAATTGGTCAGATAAAAAGGTATCAAGGAAAAAAATATATGTGCGTAAATATAAGATCACTTGATCACTTGACATCCTGTTATTCATCGATTTGCTCAAGTGGGCACCAGTAACATTTCCATTTGACCCTATCACGTGCCAGTGTAGCCCAATGGCATCTGGTTGCTTCAGGAATACACATATGCATATATTGCATATATCATTTTTATGTAAGAGTGATAGGAAAAAAGGAAACAAAGAATTAAGTATGAAATAATATTTCTTTGAGTGGAGGAGTCATATCAATTCTTATTTTTCTTTATATTTCATACCTTTATAAAACCTTTCTGCTGGTTGAATCAATACATTCATTAGAATATGATTATTAAACTGAGTACTATGTAATTGTAAAGATAACTCTAAAACACCATATTTAGTCTAATGCCTTTGTAATTATAACACATATAGCTGTGCTGTATCACAAAGAAATTTGCATATCATCTTTTTGATAATTATATCCACAAAAAACAAATAGATGTGATTACCACAGTAATAAAGACAACCATCTAGTTGAGGTTGAGTAGATTACAAGGGGAACTAATATTGAATGCTAACTATAATCTAGGCCCCGAATTTTGATATAGTTTATCTAATGTAATCCTCAAGCCAGCCCTGAGTAATACAAACCACTAGCCTCATTTGTAGAAGGAGAAACTAAAGCTCAGATAATTGAAACAGAGCCCCAAGATTACCTAAATCTGAGTAAAGTGCTTTGCATTTAGCCCTAGGCCTACAGCACTTGAAAACGAGAAATAAAAGTCAGGCTTTTTTAGCATCCTAGCAAATTTGTTAGGAATGTATCATACATGAAATAATAGTTTATCTTAGTTCTCAAGAGAATATTTTCTGAAATAAATTCTAATTTCAATTAAGCTAATTCAAATACATGCACACAAAAAACAAGTTCTTTTGTGAACGCCATGAGAATAAACCTACCTAAAAATGATCATTCAGTATTTTTGTAACTCCTCAGTAATTTTGAAACTTTTCTGATTCAATAAGATAGTTGCTTCATACCACAAGACCCCCCAGAAAGCACTTCTGAACATATTTAGAACATCAATCTGAAAGTGGCTTTGAAAATTAGACAGAGAATTCCTCCACAGTCTTTAAAGGAACATTGGGTGTGTGACATTCTTGAGGGAGGTGTCCTTCCCTTTTGCCTAATCCTTTCACCCCACCCTTGTGGTTAGCTCTAGGGGCTCTCACGACCATGAATCTTCAGGTAAATAGCACAGAGCTTAACAAAGACAAATAGAGTTCTTGGATATTCCTTTAGAAATACTCCTATTATCTCTGTAGGATTTGCTGACTTGCTCTTCACTCTTCTTGCTCAAAGTTACTTTATTTCAAATGCAGGGTAGACTAGTGAGCTGATGATAAAACCTTAATGGCAAGAATTAGAACTATTACTAGTTTTTTTCTCTCATGTTGGATAAAAATGTTAAAGCCCTCTATAACTCAATTGCAGTGTTCCTGAAATAGTCTTATTGACTTACTACTTGGAGTTAAGGGGGTTTTTTTTGGTATATTTTGTTTTATTTTGGGGACACATCCTGTGGAGCCCCAGAGCTTATTTCTGGTTCTACACTCAGTAGCTATGTTCTGGGAATATATGCTGACTATCAAACCCCAAACACGTGCAAGGCAACTGCCCTCACCACTATGTTATCACTTGGTCTCAGAGTCAAAGATCCTTTCCTTCTTCCTTCCTTCCTTCCTTCCTTCCTTCCTTCCTTCCTTCCTTCCTTCCTTCCTTCCTTCCTTCCTTCCTTCCTTCCTTCCTTCCTTCCTTCCTTCCTTCCCTTCCTTCTTTCTCCTTCCTTCCTTCCTTCCTTCCCCTCCTTCCTTCCTTCTTTCCTTCCTTCCTTCCCTCCTTCCTTCCTTCCTTTCCTTCGTTCCTTCCCTCCTTCCTTCCTTCCTTTCCTTCCTTCCTTCCTTTCCTTCCTTCCTTCCTTCCTTCCCCTTCCTTCCTTCCTTCTTTCCTTCATTCGTTCCTTCGTTCCTTCCCTCTTTCCTTTCCTTTCCTTCCTTCCTTCCTTCCTTCCTTCCTTCCTTCCTTCCTTCCTTCCTTCCTTCCTTCCTTCCTTCCTTCCTTCCTTTCTTCCTTCCTTCCTTCCTTCCTTCCTTCCTTCCTTCCTTTCTTTTCTTTCTTTCTGGCATCATACCCAGCGATGCTCAGGGGTTTAGGAGTTACTCCTGGCTCTACTCTCAGGAATTACTTTTGTCAGTACTTGAGGGACCATATGGGATGTCAGGGACAGAACCTGTGTCAGCAACATGCAAGGCAAATGCCCTATCTACTGTGCTATCACTAGAGCCCCAAGAGTTAAAGGTTCTTAAACTATTTGAGACAATAGAACAACTTTAAAGACCTTTATGATCAACTGTGATTGTCACGAATAGACTGTCAGCCAATCATGGTAATTTAATCTGTGGAAGAAACTTTTTAATATGTTTGCAATTGAGGCTCTTTATGTTCCTGGAGCAAGCAGATGCCCTTGGGCTCTAATAGCATGAGACAGGACATATGGAGATGTTACTGGGGCCCACTCGAGCAAATGGATGATGAACGGGAAGACAGTGAGACAGTGATACAGTGATCTCATATATATTTTGCTTTGGGATCATACCCAGTGGTGGTCTGGGCTTACTCCTGGCTCTGTGCTCAGAGATCACTCTTTGTGGGCTTAGGGAATCATATGGGGTACCAGGGATAGAACTCAGGCAGGCTGCAAGTAAGGCCTGCTGTGTTATACTCTGGCCTCTATAATAGGGATAAATCCATGTGCAATCATGACCTGTGTTTTTAAAACTATGGTGCACCCTATTTGGAGTTAAAACATAATATGCTCCTTGGATGTCTATTACTCTGTTCATTATAAATGTTAACTTTCCTGAACTAGATCTTCATAGTTAGAATGAAAGCATGAAGTCGGATTGTAATTTTCCTTTTATTCCATGAAAATCTGTGAATATTTTCTAATATTTTATCAGGCTCATAGGACAGAGTTTATGCTCATGACTTACCCGAATGAACTCATTTAACACAGATAAATTCCACAAGTAGCGAGGAAATGGCAGTCCCCATTGATAAGCTTCCCCAGCTCCACAGAAGTGAGCCATAACATTCCTATTAACTTTGTTTGGAGCAGTGATTAATGATAAAGGGGAGAGACTGATCCAAGTTAATATAGATAGGGAGCTGTTATTTTCCTCATCCTACAAAATTTGGCTATCATTGGATAAACATTCTCTTCTCGAAAGCCTTTCTTCTCCCCTCACATCGGTATGCCAGCAATGCTGTACTCTTCTATAGAAGGATATAGAATCTATCCTTGCTTGACCTAGAGACTTCACCCTTCAAAGCTAGAATTCCATCGATACTATTATCACCTCAATTTCCCCAATATCCACTTCCAGTTTCAAAATATCATTGCTTGCACAGCTTTCCAGATTCCCAAGAATACGAACATAACAGTGAAATGACTCTAAGGAGGAAGAGAGGTAGTTTGCATGTAGTGGTCTGAGAATTGCATTTAGGGAGAACTTCAGTCTGACAGACAGTCCACACTGTCTTTGAAGAAATTTCCTGTTGTGAAGATGAGTTTATCCTTCAAACTTGAAGACTCAAGTCAGATTTGGTGAATTCAATAAAAGCAGGCTGATTCATGTTAACCAATTAGATCACAATTCTTCTGTCTCCAATATATTAATTTGCAGTGAGAATTATTATAAAAATATAATGAGCATGTTATTATTAGTTCTTCTTTCATCAGACTTATATGGGGGAGAAAATGCTATCAGAATTTTCTTAAATTCAGAAGAACATAAAGAGCTGAAATGAGTGTTAAAATATATAAAATTCTCAATAGAAAATCTGAGCTTAGCAAGAATTTCAACATTTAATGATGTAGCTATTTGCAAGACTCCTGTAAATTTTTTTGCTGAGGCATAAAACTTGAATTATGTTTGGCTGAGCAATTGTTTTCTGCTTGGTATAATACTTAGATTGTTGCCAAGGCACAATTCAACTAATGGATGATCCCTGTGCAAATAAAGCCTTTCAAAATGCTCATTGTCAGTTGGAAAAATCACTCCAAATATCAATCAAATACGAGGGGATGGCAAATCAGAAGTTAATCTCAAAATCTAGGTCCTGCTAGCTGAATGAAAATTATCCTAAAAAGAGTAGAGCATGAAGACTAACTAATCCCTTAATTCCTAGCTTCATGACACCCGTAATGACCCTGGCAACCAAAAATAAATAAATAAAATTACTAAAATACCACTTGTTAGGGATATTTTGATAAGCCACAAAAGCAGTAGCCTCTATTGCATGCCCTGTGGTCTGTCTCCCCACCTATCAGTGCCATTTGAAGATTTGATATTTATTCTCAAATAGTATTCACATTTGTGCTAAAAATATAGAGAAAGAGCAGGACATGTTTAGCATAAACAGAACTTTAACCAGAAGATTAACTACTGGAAATAGAGAACTGGAAATGCATACCTTTCTGAAATAAATGTTAGCATTACTCTTGCAGTTTCCCTCATGTGACTACTTCATTTGTCAAAAAAAGTTGACTTTCTGAGATGTTGAGTAGAACAAGCCATTGCATGCATGCGCCCACTCGTGGTTACTTCTCTCTAAGGTAATATCAACACAAGTGTCAGAAGTTGGAAATAAGTTTTTATGCCCATTATCTTCACATGCTTATTCATACATATGGAAAACTCTCCCTAGCCATTGCCAAAAGGCTTTTTTTAAATTGTGTTGTAATGCATGGTTGCTTGGAGACATTTTAATTTCAAAATAAATAGTTCTGCCTTATTCAAAATATGCACAAATTGCATTAAGCATAGACACTTGGCATATTGCATATCTCTCAGGCTGACATGGAAGGCGTACTTCAAAGTATTGTTAGCAAAACTAAAGTTCTTAATTAGTTCTAGAATTATTCCTGCTATTGTCCACCAAGACGGAATGAAAACCAGAATAATTTTTTTGTTTTTTTAAATATTTTATGATACCACTATGAGATATACAATCACAAGATGTTCATGTTTGAGTTACAGCATTCCAGCACCCATCCCTCCACCTGTACTCATTTCCCACCACCAATGTTGCCACCTCCCTCCCCCTTACCCCAGTATGCCTCCATAGCAGGTTCTTTATCCCCTTTATCCCTTTCTCTCTCTCTCCTCTTTCTCTCTCCATCTCTCTCTCTCCTTCTCACTTCCCTTTCTTACACACTGTGGATTGTAATACATACATTTAGAGGTTATGTGTATCTCTTTGCCTATATTCAATGTTTGGTTCTCAGATGGTATCATCATTTTCAACTATTATCAGCACACTGTTCCCATCTCTGTCTTATCTAGCCTCCTGACTCCCGCACGTTCGTAGTATACCAGGTTTTGAGATACTGCGTGGCGCAAAGCACCAACACGCTATGGAGATCTGTCTGTGTCCAGCTGTGGAGTCTAGACCAGAGGATGACTGTGGTTGATTTTCGCTAGGTTTTCTGACTTCTGGGAGCCTGGTGGAAGACAGACCAAGGACCAAAGCCTGCCCCCACCCCCCAACACACCCATCAGTCTAAAACAGGCAGGCAAGCAGAGACTCCACCCTCCTCCTGAATACCTGGTGTCCAGCCTAGAGCTCAGCAGCAGTTCTGGGCAGGGCTGCCAGGCCTTTGTGAAGGGAGCAGAATAAAGTTTAAAAAATCTTTTTTACCAACAATATTTTAAAATTTGTAAGCAAATGGCTGTGGGGGAAATCTTTCATATTATTTCCTGCACTCAGCATTGCCACTAATAATATTTTAGAATTCTTTTGCTTCTGTATCACTCTAGGGATTCCCTGACCATGTAGTCCTGTTTATATTAGACATGTCCCCTATCTTAAGAAACGGAAACAAATTTTAAAGTGAACATGGAATGTCTCAGAGAAGTTTACCTGGGTCAGTATGCTGCTGGAATCGGTACTTGATTACCCTGATCCTGATTTCCCAAAAGAAAACAACAATTTGAATATTTCTCTCAATTGTTATTTCAGTAAAAATATTGGGGGAAACTGTGGGACATAAATATGTCAGTACTGCAAAGCAAATCAAGCTAGAGAGATACTGGGGCTGGAGCTAGAGTACAGTGGGTACGGTGTTTGCCTTGCATGCAGCCTAGCTGGGTTCCATCCCCAGCATGCCATATCGTCCCTTGAGCAATACCAGGGATAATTCCTGAGTGCCGATCCAAGAGTAACCCTTGAGCATAGTCAGTTGTGACCCAAAAAAGAAAAAGAAAAGCTAGAGAGATACTACCTAATCTTTGCATATACCTTTCAGTATCTCATTGAGGTGGAAAACAAACTCTCACCTACCTACCCAGTTCATGAGGATTTGTCTTGATATCAAGTGAAATTTTCAGTTTTGATGTTTCTGTGTCCCACCACCTGAGTCATCTTTTCACTTTTGCCCAGTGCTATCTAACATGTTTGGGGAGGCTTATAATGACATACAAAATTTTGAACATGTCTGCCCAATTTACTGTGGCTGTTTTTCTCATTTCAAGTGAAACATGAGTATAAAGAACAACAAAATTATGAATAATTTTGTGCATCTTAGAACCCCATGGTCTCATATTAGACTTCCAAATGGCTTAGTTATGAAATCATTGGTTGATTCAAAAACCAAATATACATATCTTCATAATAGATAAGACACATCTACTTATGAATAAGTGGACCTGCCTAGCTGAGATTTTATCTAAAAAGGTTTACCCATGGTTAACTGAAAACGGGACCTGTAATACCTGAAATTTTTTTATGTTTTGTTGAAGCTTTTTCTTCTTTTATCCAATATTCAAAATATTTTCATGTTTTCTCTTTGTCTAAAAAAAAGAGCTTCAAAATGCATGTTTATAATAGTATTTTTCTAATGAACTGATTATAATTGGAGCTAAGTTTTTAAAGTTATTTAGACCATTTTGTTTTAAATGGTACCTTTTCTTTTTATTCGCCTAACTAAAGTATCTTTGGTCATACTAAGCTACAGACAAATATGAAAGTCTATGTAACTTAAACATATCTTATCTCAAATCCATCTTGACTTTGAACTTTCAACAAGTTTAGGATTTCAGCTTCATTACTATTTTGTTATTTCTGTGGATGACGATCATAACCAAGCAGGGTGACAAGGACTCTGAGGTAGTGTCTGTAACAGTACCAGCCTCTAGAGGCAGCCAACCAGTCTCAACTGTCTCGGTGATGCTCCTAAGTTGCTGAATGCCCCTGAGGCCTCAGGTTCCTCTACTGTTAGAGTGGAACATCACATGTTCTGTGTCTATTAAAGAGAATCTACAGGATTCATTAACTTCACAAGGTTAAAAACTGTGTTATATAAAAAGAAGATGAAAAATTTTGGGCCACACCAGGCTGTGATGAGTGGCTCCTCTTATCTTGGTTCTTACTCCCAGAAGTACTCAGGGGATTACATGGTGCAGGGATTGGATCTAGGCCTTCCTTGGGGCTTCTTCATGAAGCCAGTGCTCAGGCATTGAACCATCTCTTTAGTTCTGAGGAAATTATCTTTTGCTTCATTCTTGATTATGCTCGAAGATTAAAAAAAACAAAAACGTTGAGCAGATTTTTTCATTGCAAACTCGATACATTAACACAAAATAAGACTCTCCAAAGGCAGTGTGAATTATAGCATTATCCAGACTCATTTGGAAACCTTCAGAACAATATTCAGAAGTTTATCTTTTTAAGCATTACTACGGTAATTTTGGCCTTCTTTGGGGTCTTGACTCCCTTCTTAGCAGCTGCCGCCACCGAAGCCTTTTTTTTGGCTTCTTGGGAGTACCCGCAGCCTTGGTTTTTTGCTGAGCCCTTGCCAGAGCTGGCCTTGGCGTCCCGAAGGCCGCCTTCTTGTTGAGCTTGAAGGAGCCCGAGGCGCCGGTGCCCTTGGTCTGCACCAGGGTGCCCTTGCTCACCAGGCTCTTCAGCCCCAGCTTGATGCGGCTGTTGTTCTTCTCCACATCGTAGCCAGCGGCCGCCAGCACCTTCTTGACAGCAGCCAGGGACACGCTGCTGCGCTCCTGGAGGACAACACGGTCTGCAAGATCAGCTCGGACAAGGGGACAGACATGGGGCAGAGCTGCTACTGGCTCTCACTGTGCCCAGCCACTCATGAGGTGCCTGGAAGGGATGGCAGGTTCTATCCCTGGCCCGCCACCCCAGCAGAGCCTCACAACAAGCCAGACAACCCCCCACTCCATGAGGACCTCCATTTTCCACATCAGGACTTCCCCCTCGTCAGAACTCCACCCAGCAGACCAGCCTATTACAGCCCGGCTGGCTCGGCCACAAGCGGCTCGCGCGGTTCATCAATAAATGCTGGATTTTGAGATGACTACAAGAGTATGCTACCCACACTGCAGAGCCTGGCAAGCTACCCGTGTCGTATTTGATATGCCAGATACCAGTAACAATTATAGACCTCATTCCCATGACTTGATGGAATGGTTTGAGGCTCTTTATGTTCCTGGAGCAAGCTCTTTATGTTCTTGGGCTCTACTTGCATGAGACAGATCATATGGAGATGTTACTGGTGCCTGCTCGAGCAAATCAAAGATGAATGGGAAGACAGTGATACAGTGATACTATGGTAATTAGGCATGATCATGTACATTTATTTTTTTAAATTTTTTAACATTTTATTATACCACCGTGAGATATACAATTACAACGTTGTTCACGCTTGGGGTTTCGGTCACACAGTGTTCCAGCACCCCGCCCTCCACCAGTGCCCCTCAACCACCACCCATGTCCCCAATTCCCTCCCCCCTCCCACATCCTGCCTAAATGGCAGGTTCTTTATCTCCTCTCTCTCTCTCCTCTCTCTCTCCTCCTTCTCCCCCACATTGTGGGTTGCACTACGGACACTTAGAAGCCATCATTTGCATTTTTTGTCTGTATTTAATGCTCAGTTCTATGTTGGTATCAGACCTTTAGACATTTATTCACACATGTTCCCTTCTCTATCTAACCAAACCTCTGACTCCCACGCACTTGTGGTAATTTCCACTTTTGGTAAGATCACCTGGTATATCTATGTCATGCAAATAAATGCAGTCATTCTATGTCTCTCTCTTTCCTTCTGACTAATTTCACTCAACATGATTCTCTCCATGTCCATCCATTTATAGGAAAATTTCATAACTTCATTTTTTCTGACAGCTGCATAGTATTCCATTGTGTAGATGTACCACAGTTTCTTTATCCAGTCATCAGTTCTCGGGCATACTGGTTGTTTCCAGGTTCTGGCTATTGTGAATAGTGCTGCTATGAAAATAAAAGTGCGGATTGTGTTTCTGCTGTGTGTTTTTGGCTTTCCAGGGTATATTCCCAGGAGCGGTATGGCTGGGTCAAAGGGGAGCTCAATTTCTAGTCTTTGGAGGAATGTCCATATTGTTTTCCAGAAAGGTTGTACAAGTCGACATTCCCACCAACAGTGTATGAGAGTCCCCTTTTCCCCACATCCACGCCAGCACTTGTTGCGTTTACCCTTTTGGATATGGGCCATTCTCTGTGGTGTGAGGTGATATCTCATTGTTGTTTTGATTTGCATCTCTCTGATGATTAGTGATGATGAGCATTTTTTTTCATATGCCTTTTGGCCATTCGAATTTCTTCCTTGTCAAAGTTTCTGTTCATCTCTTCTCCCCATTTTCTAATGGGGTTGGCTGTTTTTTTCTTATATAGCTGACCAGTGCCTGATATATCCTGGATATTAACCCCTTATCAGATGGGTATTGGGTGAATATTCTTTCCCATTCTGTGGACTGTCTTTCTATCTTGGTCACTGTTTCTTTCGAGGTGCAGAAGCTCTTCAGTTTCATGTAGTCCCATATATTTATATTTTCTTCTAGTTGCTTTGTTAATGGTGTTTCACCTTTGAAGATGTCTTTGGCTTCATTGTCGTGGAGGGATTTTCCTATATTTTCTTCAACATACTTTATGGAATCAGGTCTGATATTGAGATCTTTAATCCATTTTGATCTGCTTTTTGTGCAAGGTGTTAGACACAGGTCCAAATTCATTTTTTTTACATGTAGCTGTCCAGTTTTCCCAGCACCATTTGTTAAAGAGGCTTTCCTTACTCCAGTTTGGACTCTTTGCACCTTTATCAAAGATTAACTGATCATGTCTTTGAGGGTGGGTGTCAGGACGCTCAACTCTATTCCATAGGTCCACAAGTCTGTTTTTATTCCAGTACCACGCTGTTTTAATTACTGCGGCTTTGTAGTACAGTTTGAGGTTGGGAAAGGTGATGCCTCCCATGTTCTTCTTCCCAAGGATTGCTTTAGCTATCCGTGGGGGTTTATTATTCCATACGAATTTCAGGAGTGTTTGGTCAATTTCTTTAAAGAATGTCATGGGAATCCTTATAGGAACTGCATTGAATCTGTACAAAGCTCTAGGGAGTATTACCATCTTGACAATGTTAATTCTCCCCATCCAGGAGCAGGGAATGTGTTTCCATTTCCTCGTGTCCTCTTTTATTTCTTGAAGCAGTGTCTTGTAGTTCTCTTTGTATAGGTCCTTTACACACTTGGTTAAGCTGATTCCTAGGTATTTGATTTTCTGAGGCACAATTGTGAATGGAATAGATTTCTTAATATCCCTTTCTTCTCTTTCGTTATTTGTGTATAGGAAAGCCACCGACTTTTGGGTATTGATTTTGTACCCTGCCACTCTGCTATACATATCTATTGTTTCTAAGAGTTTTTGGGTCGAGAGTTTAGGGTTCTCTAGGTATAATATCATGTCATCTGCAAATAATGATAGCTTGATTTCTTCCTTGCCTATCTGGGTGCCCTTAATGTCCTTTTCTTCTCTGATTGCTATGGCGAGTACATCCAGTACTATATTGAATAAAAGATCATGTACATTTAATTCTTAGCTCAGAACATAATAAGGCTTATCACTCACTTACTGACCACTTCCATGTTCTAAGTACTGCCTTGTTTCTATGCTCAATCATTGCAACCAAATTAAAGGAAAGTGTGTAGTCTGATTCTACAGGTGACGAGACTGAAATACAGAGAGCCAAACCAGCAGCCCAGGGACACAAGGTGAATAAGAGTCTGGGATTTCTAAATATGCAGAGTCTGTCTGACCAAACAGTGACCAGTGTGGTTCCTTATACAGGTCTTTTCCTTTATAGGCTGGGTTAAATATTATTATGGAAACTAATAGCAGAATGGATATCAATTTAAAAGCCCCCCAAAGAGTATTATATTTCTATATTACTTCTCTAGTGAAGGTGTTATACTCTTCCAGTTCCATACATTCAGCCATTATTTCCAACATCAAATATTATTTATTAATTTCTGTATATCAGGTACCAGTATAGGCGATAGGGAAACAGCAAGGAGTAAAGCAACAAAATCCCTGCCGTAGTACAGGTTACACTCTAGAGTAACTAAACCCAAAAGGAAACAAACCAAAACATCTAGTGAAGCAAAATAAACAAAAATCATGGTGTCATTACAGTGTACAAAAGGAGAAGAGGAAAGGAACAGAGATAGATCCTTTAAGGATGGGTGTGTGGGGAGGGAGTAGGGGATATGGGGGAGGGGTGTAAATCTAAATAGTCATTCTAGGGAAGCCCAGTAAAATATATTATTTAAAGGAAGAGAATTAAGAAACTGCAATGTCACATCTGGGGGCAGAACCCCAGAGTAAGGAAAAAGTGAATGGAGAATGAAGTTATAGTACAGTCTGTGTACTATGCAGGAGAAGATATCTAAGGCAGGTTGGGTGTGCTCTGGGAGTTACATAGCTCTTTCTGTTCATTTTTTCCCCTAACTTGACTTTAAGGTAATGTTGTCTGTTCAACTTAATTCCTAGTTCTGTTTCCTACATTTTTCTAAATGAAATAACTAAATTATATTATTGTGTTTACTTAGAGGTAAAAAAAATTGTGAGAATATAATTTTAAATGAATATGAATAATGTATAAATGCAACACAATTTTAATTTTTATTTTATTTTATTTCCCTTTTTGGGTCACACCCAGTTATTCTCAGGGGTTACTCCTGGCTCTTAGCTCAGGAACTACTCCTGGCGGTGCTTGGGGACCATATGGGATGCCGGGGATCAAACCTGGGTAGGCCGCATGCAAGGCAAACACCCTACCTGCTTTGTTATCTCTCCGGCCCCACAATTTTATAATTTTTAAAATGTGATTGTATTGCGGAGTTTCTAGTAAGAACTGAGGATTTTGTAATTTTTTAAGTTTATTAAAATTAGACACTATTTATGCAAAGATTTGCACACTGTTAAGCAACACTAAATATATAGGAATTTTTATATATTTTTAGTTTTTTGGTTTATTTACTTTTTTTTACTTTATTTAAACACCATTATTTACAAAGTTTTTCACAATACAGTTGTTAGAAACATTCATCAGTCAACACCAATCCCACCACCAGTGTGCTCCCATCACCACCAAAGACCCTCATTTCCAACCCACCACCCCATCCCCTTGCCTATTCCCCTAGTCAACACTAATTATATTGACCATTACAGCCCATATATGACAATGGTATTGATAAAGTCATGAATTTTTTTCTGAGTTGTTATTTGCGATTCTGGACCATTTGTGGTCTTATATTCACTTTCTGAATTTTTTAGAATGTAGTAGGTTTCTACTAGTCAATCCCAAGTCCTCCACGAATGTACCTACGGACAACACTTATTTCAAATTTGTCTCAATCTCTGTTTGAGCCTATCATAAGCACATACTGAATAATCTATTCTATACTGCTTGTTGGAGCTAATCTTTAAATATGGGTGACGAATATATTCTTAGAAGAAAGACAATGAAGATTATTAAATCTCACAGTTGACCCATTGAGCCATTTTGGCCAACTGTGTAAGAAATTACAAATATATTCCCACAGAACAGACAAATGATCACACACTTGTGATTGTATGCCCCCATACTTAATTCTATCAAATTTGATAGAATATCTGGTACATCAGTATACCAGACTTTGCTTCATTATATCTTAAATAGCTGCTATAGCCTAAGCTTTTATAGAACCCTTGCCCAATCAAAGAAAACTAAGGACATTGACATATATATGTATATATATATGTACATATATATAAAGTATGCAACTTTTATACTAAGAATCATCCCCCCCACAAAAAAGTACCTTCTAATTTATTCCTATTTTGTAGAAAACATAAGTAATAAGGAAAGATATTTTCAATGATATTTTACACAGAATTCCTTATAAAAACCATGACAAGCAACCTTGACGTGTCAATTACAATATACTCATATAAAAAGACCCATTTATAAAAATGGTCTCTCATAGATTTTTAGTAGCAGAGGAGCCCATTTAATAAAAAGCCGAGGGAATAAAATCAGAAAGCAAAGCCATGGAGAAAGGTGTTCAGAAATAAGTAAAAAGTGAATGCACACCAAAATGTTGTCACTGGCCTAGTCTGAGATTGGACATAGCATTAATTTGCTTCTTTACACTCTGATGATTGTAACAATGATACTTTCATCAAAGGTACTCTGTTATTTGGTTCCTCCATGGTTGACATAATCAGAAATCACATATTCTTTTCTCCTGTCTGGTTAGGCTACGGAACACATCAGTAATATCTTAGCAAAAAGGAAACTAATCAATTGTTATGATTAAAAAGCTGAAAACCATGATCAGGAAACAAACTTTGTATTATAACCTTAAGAATCCCTCAAAGTACTTATTTTGTTATCTGTGTATGTGTGCAAGGCATATTTTCACGTGTTCATGTCTTAAAATACCCATTGGTTTTCATTTGCATTTATCACTTTCCTTTCCTTTACAAAGCAACTGAAGAGGATAGATTTTCAAATAAGACGCCACATACCTCTCTAATTATGTATGATTTACAGCATGATCAGAAAGGTATGGAAAGTATATGGTAATAGCTGCTCGCCATTGCCCTTGAATTATAAAATATCTATTAAGCAAACATGGTAAAAACTGAGAAAGTTATTTACTTGTGTTTTTAAGTGAGTATCCCTCTCAAGACCACAGAATATGAGTTATTCTAGTCATGGAGAGTATCTGAATTGCATTATTTTAGGAGTTTGTTAAAAATGACTTGTAATTTCCCAGGAAACTGGCCATTGCTTTACTTCACATTCATTGTCTAGGACGTTGTTGGGGTACAGTGGCTCCACTGAATGGCTAAGTCTGAAATGCCTGCACAATAAGCAACAATTTATATTTTGCCAACTTGTCGATTTTTACCACTTTCTGGAGTAATGACAAATGTATGTGAGTCTCCCCCTCCAGAAATAGAAGCTACAATACAAGTCACCCAGCCAAGACCATGCAATAGACAGTAATTTATATGTCTTTGACAGTATTTGCCACAGGCCTTCAAAAAAAATTCTTATTCATTTCTTATCTGGCAAACTACAGAAATAGGAGTTTGGTTTCCTGTTATTGCAGTACTCATGGAGGTGGAGAAATTCTCTTGATTTCCTTTCATAAAGTTTTCTTTCTGAAACAATCAGGGTTGTAGTAAACACTGACCCAAAAAAGCGGGTTTAATCATGAATTTCCAGTAATGCCCATGCTTTGAATATTGTTTTTGTTGTTAAAGTATGAAAGTTTAATTAATGTAATCAGGGCATTTTGTATACTTCAATTACTGATATAGCCCCAAAAGATTTCTCAGATTCAGGGAACTTCTAGATTTGAGGAGAGCAAGTATTAAACAATTTCTGGTCCACTCCTTCCCAAGGCCTAAATCAGTTATGGAATGGCAGAGAAGTTATATTGCAATGAGAAGTGCTCTGAGGTAAAACTTTATACACTCTTAAAGCACAGAAGGATGACTTAGAGCAATCCCTGATGAGTTGATTTTTTTTTCACTATTAGGGTGATGTACCAGAATCATGTGTACTTGTCCTAGGTATATGTATGACTTTTAGCCTCTTAAATCTCTCTAAAAGTTGTAGCATTCCCACTCTAAGGCTCAGATCACCTCTTAAGATTTTTTTCACATATTCTCTTTTGATGTGTCTTGGGATTTCATGGTTTTAACAGATTTCTAATCTGTTAACTAGTTCCAAAGGCTGAAACTCTATCATGGTTTACATTATCTGGTTGGGAGTATTTGTATCTTTCAGCTGCATTTTCTCCCTCTGCTTAAAGTTAAGATTTTCTGTAAAAGCTGTGACCAAATATTAACATTTTACTTTCAATTATCCTAGGAGCCAGTCTTGTATTCTTCATGCTTTCACCAATTTTTCCTCTTTTTCTTTGTGAATTCCTTACAATTTCACAATCTCACCCAAATGCTTCCTTATCCAAATGTGACCATATCTTTCCTAGCACAGTGCTTGACATGTACTTTATTTTGTCAGCATGGAGCTCAAATAACAGAAAAATATTAAAGATAATAGCTATTTTACTGGGAAAAAATCCTACAGAGTTCTTTTCATATTCCAAATTTACAATGAAAAACATTCCATCTGCAGCTAGCATTCTAATCGTCATGTTAAAATTAGCTTTTCCGGTTCACTTGTCTAAAATTTTAAATCAAATCAAGTCTACCTTTCTACTGTTTAAATTTCTCTTCTTAGTAGAGCAACTACTACTACAAAGTCAAAGCAGTCATAATTAAACGACATGGTTTGGGTATAGAGACAGACCCGTAAAACTATGGAATAGAATTGAACATGCTGAAATACACTAGCAAATATACACTCACTTAATCTTCAATAAAGGAGCAAAAATGTTAAGTGAAATAAAGAATCCCTCTTCAACAAATGGTGCTGGGAAAATTGGGCTGCTACTTGTTAAAAAATAAACTTAGACCTCCTTCTAATGCCATGCACAGTCAGATCAAAATGGAGTATAGATCTCAACATCAGACATGAATCTCTAAGTTAAATTGAAGAAAATATAGGAAAACACTCTACGACATCGAATATAATGGTATCTTCAAAAGTGAAACACCACAAACAAAGCAAATGGAAATAAAGATAACAAATGCGATTATATAAAACTGAAAAGCTTCTATACCTCAAAAGAAACGGTGACTGGGAGTATCCACAAAGGTGCCAGGCGCTTGGAACCCCACTGACCATCAGAACAGGAGCCTGCTTTCCAGCTCAAGCAAAGGTCTCCCCTGCCCCTATCAGGTTTGTGACCTCTGCGCCGCCTGCGGACACACCCAACCCCAGTGAAAAAGTCCAGGTGGATCCACAAAAAGGGGGCCATACCCCCAAATTCAAAACGGCACAGATATGTTAGATTCTGCGCGAACTGATAGTATCTATCTTATGTGAGGTACCAGTGATTATACATCCCTACATTCCTGACTGTCGGGGAATGCCACGGGGTCCCCGACAGTGCCGGGAAGCAAGTTCCCTTCTACCTCCAAAGCCGACTGGAATGGATGAAAACTCAGGAATCCGGCGCAGGTTTTAAAATGCTTTACTTATCACAGATTTAGGCATATAAATCAACAGTAGGAAAAACCCTGTGCTTAGGATTCCCAGCTAGAAACCCAGCCACCTGTGGGCCAAGACAGCGGCCACCACTTGTAAAGGTCTTGTAAAGAGGAGACAAAGTCAAGACTCTCAAGAGAGTCCGAGTCCCAAAAAGAGAGCCCAAAAAGAAAGAGTTCCAGAGAGGAAGCAGATTAGTTTTATACCCCTGCAACTCAGTCCTCCCCTCCCACTGTTATGGAAAACAGGGAGGGTCAAATGCCCCTCAGGTAATTTCTCCCAGCACCTCACCTAGGACCTTTTATTTGCTAATGTCTTGAGCCAAGATCTGCCTGGAAATGCCTTTATACAGTAGAGAAGGGGGTTTCTGAGATGGCATGTCTCTGTACCAAAGACTATAATAATGCCAGTTAAATATTTCTCCAAGCCTTCACAAGAGTCTCGTCTACTTCACGGTAGTTTTGTATTTTAGTTGCCTTTGAGTTATCAGGGATCCATGCTTGCTTGCTTTGGAGGCAAACAGCATTTCTCTCTGATCTAATTACTTAGAGATCCAACGTGGCCAGACAAATACGGTGGTAAGATCTAGCTAGTCCCACGATGATTGTGGTAGCATGAGAGAATATTTATACCAGCTAGTACAGAATACATGGTCAGATAAACTGCCACATTTAAACTACCCCCTATCTACAAAGTGATCTGCAGGAGAAAATCCAAGGCAGATGAAGAGGCTTTTAGGCTTTTAGGTGTCCTGCAACACCTGACCACCCACATCTAACTCTGCAAAAAAAGCCAGACACCTACTAACTGTACTATCTAGCCACCCAAGAACACACAATTGCAACCTACAATCATAGTAATGGTAAAGCAGCACAGAATTCCATCAAGCTCAGTGAGTGAAGTCACTAGCCCAGATGAGCCAAGCAACAATGATGAGCTGTACAACCTGTCTGATAAAGAATTTTGGAAAGAGTTGTTAAGGATGCACAAAGAACTCAAAGAAACAATGGAATACAAAATCAATAAAAATACAAGAAGACATAAAAGAGGAAATAAGAAATATGCAGACCAAAAATACAAGCAGAAATGACAGATATTAAAAAAGTGGTAAGTCCAGGGAAGAGCGGAAATTCCATCAACGGGAACCAAGGCAAAGTGCCTTGATTTCACCCCATACCCCTTTGGCCCTGCGCTTCTGGAAAAGTCTGCAATCTCCACCCACATACCAAAACTCAAAACCACGGATGGTAGTGCATCCGCGCGACCCTCTTACTACCTATCTGGCATGAGGTACCAGTGAACCTTGGCTCTTACATCCTTGCCACCCACGAAAACTCCGCAAACAGACCAGACACCTACTAACAGTACTATCTAGTCACCCAAGAAATCACATTTGCAACCTACAATAGTCATAATGGTAAAGCAACGCCAAAATTCCATCAAGCTCTGTGAGTGAAGTCACTAGTCCAGATGAGCCAAGCAATACCAATGAGTTGTATAACCTCTCTGATAAGGAATTTCGGAAAGAATTGTTAAGGATTCATAAGGAATTCAAAGAAGCAATGGAATGCAAAATCAATAAAATACAAGAGGACATGAGAGAAGAAGTGAGGAAAATGCAAATGGAAATGACAGATTAAAAATGAGGTAAATGAAAAACACAGTGGAAGGCCATCATAGCAGAATAATAGCTACTGAAGAAAGAATTAGTGATCTCAAAGACAAGTTCCAAAGATTCTCTACACAACACCAGAAGATAGAAAAAAGACTCACAATTACCGAACAGACAAAAAGAGATAATCGGGATGAAGTCAGAAGAAACAACATACGGATCATTGGGGTCCCCGAAGGCCAAGAAGAAAACCCTGATGAAGAAGAAACTGTCAAAGCCATCATTGCTGAGAAGTTCCCGGAACTAAAGAATGCTTGCCTAAAGATCCAGGAGACCCGTAGGATACCAGCTAAAAGAAACCCCAACAAGAATACTCCAAGACACATCTTAATTAAAATGACTAAAACTATAGGGAGAGATAGAATACTGAAAGCAGCAAGATCAAAGAAGGAAATCACATACAAAGGAACATCCCTAAGATTTACAGCAGACTTTTCTGATGAAACACTCTGAGCCCAAAAACAATGGTGGAATACTGTGAAAAGGCTCAATGAACTGCAGGCCTCACCAAGAATTCTTTACCCGGCCAGACTCACATTCAGATATGAAGGAAAGATACACAACTTCATGGATAAGCAACAACTCAGGAACTT